>OY744541.1:12253135-12258135 GCA_963556195.1 Sepiola atlantica | reverse complement strand
TTATATACATATATATATAATATACATATATATATTATATACATATATACATATGTATATAATATACATATATACATATATATATAATATACATACATACATATATATATATTATACATATATATTATATACATATATATATATATATATGTATATATGCTATATATATGTATATAATATATATATGTATATATATATGTATATAATATGT
The DNA here is from genome assembly GCA_963556195.1 of Sepiola atlantica. Classification (NCBI taxonomy): domain Eukaryota; kingdom Metazoa; phylum Mollusca; class Cephalopoda; order Sepiida; family Sepiolidae; genus Sepiola; species Sepiola atlantica. Next base: position 12,257,924 of record OY744541.1, on the reverse strand, counting down.
ATATATATTTATATAATATATATATATGTATATAATATGTATATATATGTATATAATATATGTATATATGTATATAATATGTATATATATGTATATAATATATATATGTATATAATATATATATGTGTATAATATGTATATATATATGCATATAATATGTATATGTATATATATGTATATAATATATATATGTATATAATATGTATATATATGTGTATATAATATGTATATGTATATATATGTATATAATATGTATATGTATATATATGTATATAATTGTGTGTATTTAGGCAGCATTTTTTCATTAAGGCATGTTTTATTAAAGACGACAGAAATCTTCTGTTTAGTGATTCCTTTTTTTATTTTTTCCATTCGTCGAATGATCTTTTTGACGTGTAGATGGACCGAATTGATGAAGGATCCATGTGTTTGACTAACGTTTTCGATTCTCTCCGGAATCATCATCTGCCCTACATCTGAGTTGAGACAGATATTAGTAATGAACACAAAAATAATACATTCCGAAACTAATTTAAAAAAAATTAAAAATACTTGAAGCCGTATACATAAAAACGCAGCAACCTAAAATCAATAACATTTCATACGAGACAAGTAAAACTATTTTAAAATGCTTAGTCTAGTTCAGTGATATCAACCGGTGTTGCCTAATTCAATTAAAAAAATAGGGACATCTTATTAAAATTACTTACTGCCTATCTCCCCCATTTTCCTTCTCCATAATTATTAGACGAGACAATATTAAATCAGCCATTATTTTAAATTAAAATAATAAGAATAATAAATAAAATTAATAAAAAAAACGAAGAACTGTTTCAATTGTCACATTTTAAAATGTAGACGTCCGTATTTTACGCTAACGGTTTGCCGGCGTATTTTTTAAGAAATTCCATTCTTTCACTCGCTTTTTATTCATTTTTTGCCATAAAAGACCTGAAGATGATTCCGGAGAGAATCGAAAACGTTAGTCAAACACATGGATCCTTCATCAATTCATTCCATCTACACGTCAAAAAGATCATTCGACGAATGGAAAAAATAAAAAAAGGAATCACTAAACAGAAGATTTCTGTCGTCTTTAATAAAACATGCCTTAATGTATATAATATATATATGTATATAATATGTATATATATATGTATATAATATGTATATATATGTATATAATATGTATATGTATATAATATGTATGTGTATATAATATATATATATATATATATATGTATATAATATGTATATGTATATAATATATATATGTTTATAATATGTATATATATGTATATATGTATATATATGTATGTAATATATATATGTATATAATATATATATGTATATAATATATATATGTATATGTATATAATATATATATGTATATGTATATAATATATATATATGTATATAATATATATATGTATATAATATGTATATATATGTATATAATATATTTATATGTATATAATATATATATATATATATATAATATATATATATATATATATATATATATATATATATATATATATATATATCCATATATGTGTGTGTGTATGTGTATTGCAAGAAAACATCGTCAGCATTCTAAAAAACCAATTCCGAGTGTATCATATACATGTTCGGATTTAAATATTCTGATAAAATGTTAAATGCCTTCAGCCGTCTTTTGAAGACGCCACATGAATTCTCACGCGTCGTCTGTGTAAGTACATTTAATATACGTGTACTTCACATACGCATTATATAAACTAAGATGATATTAAGTTGATGGAAAATGATGTGTGCATTATTACAAATTCAAAACTTTTTCATATATATTTTTTAATATATCTCAATTGGATATTCCGTGTAAATACGTATGATTTTTTGGTACACAACATCCTATGTAAAAATGAAAACATCACAGATTAACATTGAATGTGATTCATACGCCTGAGACACTCATGAAAAATTATTCTCTGAATGCAAAGTGAATATGTATAAAAAAATAGAAGATAGTGTCAAGTTAGCTACAAAGAAGAATAGCTCCCTATACCAGGCTAGAAAACTCTTCACACGTGCTAATATCATATATCATTATAAAGCCTCCATTCGCCGATTCATTAGGTAGTGTTTCCATATTTTAACTTGTGAAATAACCACTGGGCAATTCCTCCGGGATAGAAGGCATAGAAAAGTGTATAACCTAATATGTACAGCAATGTCTGCCAAAATCCTGTCTTTGTAACATTGGCGCAGTGTGTAATCTCTGTGCTTGGTTTTTGATTTTTTCAACAGGATTTGCTTGAACTAATTTACTACACTGTTACCCCCGAAACAAAAATATACCTCAAAGATACCCGAGTGGCAAACAAATCCTACCCATTCATTGTAGAGGCCGCAAGATGCTTGAAGATATTTTATTCTTACAGTTTATTTTCTCGTCCTACTTTTCTTTTAGACGTCTTTCCGAGCTTATTGCGTCTCCGACCGTACAAACATGCTCTAATTTAAATATACTGTGAACAAGCATATACATATATGTATATATATATATATATATACATATATATATATATATATATATATATATATATATATATACATATATATATATATATATATATATATATATATATAAGTGTATATACAGGGGATCCCAAAAAGGGACTTACTCTTTCACTACCCAGTATTGGTGTGTCCAAGTTTACGTTCATTGTTATATGCATATATAATATGTATATATAATGTATGTAGATATAATATATATATATATATATATATATAACATATACAGTTTTAATATATATATATGTATATAATATATGCAGATATAATATATATATATATAATATATGCAGATATAATATCTATATATAATATATGCAGATATAATATATATATAATATATGCAGATGTAATATATATATATATATATATATATATATATATATATATATATATATAAGTGTATATACAGGGGATCCCAAAAAGACTTACTCTTTCACTACCCAGTATTGGTGTGTCCAAGTTTACGTTCATTGTTATAGATTTAATTTTTTTTTTAGTTAATTAAATTCTGGAAAACAAATTTCAATTTTCTCTTATTCAGGTGTTCGCAAATGTAAAAACGTATTTCTCCTTTTTCTCCATTTTCTCCTTTTTCTCCATTTTCCACACAATTCAGATATCGTACAACAATGGATTTCGAATTTTATTTTTTCAAATCATTAATTCACACTGTGTTTTGCAGCGTAAACCGCATCGTTAAGATATGTTCAGAAAATGAAATTTATATATGTGAAATCTTGGGAACGTGCAGGAAATTTAACGCTTCCTTTCTTCCCAATCCATTTGTTTAGATGTGTTGTATCGAGGTAAGCTCGTACATCACGATAGTATGGAAGAGGAGCTTCATCTTGCTGCAAGTAAATAACCTCGTGTCCCAAATCTTTTCAATTTGTGGACTAACAGTTTCCATCAGTAAGTTTAAATATACTGAACTACTTTAACGCCTGATAAGTTCAGATAAGCTTTCATAGTAAAATATATGGAGTTTCACCGGCCCAATATTTGCAATTATTATCGTTCGACTAAACCATTTCATTTAAATGGGGTATCATCGCTCCATAAGATTTTCTCTAGAAAATTGGAATCCTTAACAAATTTATTTGGAGAACAGTCGATAAATTAGACTCACCGATCATGACAATCTTTATTGATAGCTTAAATCAATGTTGGTACGTAACTTTTCTAATGAGCTCATATACATATAAATAAATAACTAATAAATAAATAAATACATGAATAAAAGTATTCGTTTTCTTTCATAAAAATTTAACGTATTTCGATTTTCCGACAGCTATGTTTTATTTTGCATGAAGAACAACACCGTTTTAATATTTTAACGACTGTTTCTTTCAAGTCAATTACCCCAATGACGTCATGACATTAATAATACAATTGTTTTCCTTTTTATTTTCCATAAATATATTATTGGTTTATGTGCATTCATATATATGTGTGTGTGTGTATACATACACACATATATATATATATATATATATATATATCTAATATATATATATATATATATATATATATATATAAATGTGTATATTTTCAAATATGTGTAGATATATATTAAATATTAATACATCACCTTCCACTCGCCACTTCTTGTTCTCGTCCCCTCCCCTCCTGCCCACACTATCGTATTATGCGACCCTGATGTTTAACCCTCTGGTTCTCCTGCTGTGATTCCAACTTTATAACTTCAATTAAAGTAGCTTATATTCATCCCTCTCCTTCATAGTTTAAATAACTTCGACTGCTACCATTTTTGTAGCCTACACTTCTCCACAGTTACCTTTTATGTCTCCCAGTTCTACCATCTTTATTAGCCCGTAATTATTGTTTTATAGGCGACCTTTTTCGGCTTACATTACGCAAGCTCAGTTCTGGTCCCTAAAGGTTTGATATCTTCAATCACTACATTTTTCTCGCTACACTTTCTACAGCCAACTCAATTATTCTCACTGTTAGCATCTATTTGCAGCATATATTTTATCTTTTCATAAGCGGTATTTTTTTTACATTTTCCCCTCTCACTTCCATTTTTAAAAATATTTTGAACTTTGTATGTTATTTTCCTCCGACCAATCATCCTGAGGAAGGTTTGATGAATACATAAATAATATGTTTGGTTTTCTATTACGTTGGAATATTAGTTCTATTTTTATCATATATATATATATATATATATATATATATATATATATATATATATATATATATA
>OY744541.1:12233135-12245635 GCA_963556195.1 Sepiola atlantica | reverse complement strand
CTAGCAAAAAAGGTCAGCAAGTGGAATAGGTAATCCGATACTAATTCATAAGAATAGAAAATGACTAAACCCCAAAAAGATTTATTTAGGAGAGAAAATTCTTCAAATCCATCCATTTCTCGAAAATTCTTGGTCTGATGAGGTTTAATTTCTGGGAAAATTGCAACCGAAACATGTATGCACATATGTAACCAATAATGTGTGTATAAATACAGATTTATACTTATATATATATATATATATATATATATATATCCTAATAAGTTTTAATAATTAGTAAAACTACACATCTGCAATTAGAATAGGTTTAACCTTTACATTCATACTGGAATTGTCTGCAAGGACCCGTAGCGCAACAGATAAAAGTGAAAAGTTATAATCAGTTCTAAATGACAGTCTTCTGGGGGTTGAAGGTTCATCCTAGGTAACCCTAACCCAAACCCGACAATAAGAATACAATAACGAATTACTTAATTCTAATAACATGACTGCTTGCATGAGAGAAAGCTACCTCTACGGGTAAAATAAAGTGTTCCGTTCGAAATTCCGTACATATTTCCTCGTTCAGCCTGAAGTTTCCCTAATTTGACTAGACGCACCTGACTAATGTCGGTAGTTACATCGACAATGTTTGTAAATATAATACCCAAAATGAGAATAGTAGTCCGAATAATCTAAATCATATGAATTGTACATCCACATATCAAAATTCCGAAACAAAACATGAATATAGGCTCGTCATTACGGTTTGGAAAATCATAAAAAAATAAATAAATTGCAAAAAACTTCCGTCCTCAAAACGGATTGCGGAGTGACAAACACAAATCAAGGGAGGCGCGAGAGCGCTCTATCCCTTAATAGACTTCAAAACGGCCTATGCTAGAAATCTCATTTCTTTGATCAATCACAACTCAAAAGCCAATAAACCAAATTAGTTAAAACTTTGCACAATTTTTTATAGGTTCTATAAGTGTGTAGAATTTCAGCATCATTAGTCAAGGCAACCCAGAGATCCAGAAAGGTCAGGCATGATTTTGTGTTATCCGTGTGTACGTACGTGAGTATGTGCCACCCTTTATCTCATCAACTATTTGATGGAGTCAGCTGATTTTTGGCAGAGATAGAAGTTTAGTCTAGTTGATGGAATTTCAGTTTACCATATACCTTAGTTTTCCAGAAAATTCCAAAAAAAACTTTAAAATGACCAGGCATAGCCTTTACAAAAGTAGTGACATTCCATGAAAAATGCCAGTATACTGAAATCATATGCCCTTAATAGGGTTAAGATGAAAATTCATACACACTAAATGTACAAAAGCAAGGAAATTCCCAAATTTTTACACTTTTATTGTCATTAAGGGTATGCTAGCACAACAGGGTTATGTATTTTGCTGGGAGGAATTTTTCTTCAGCGCACCTCACACACTTCATCCACTCATGCAGAGAGATTTATACTATAGTGATGTGATAATGAAATGGTTTGGTTGATATGTAGTCATACCCTTAATTAATAACAATAAAAGTGTACAAATTTGGTAATTTCCTTGCTTTGGTACATTTAGTGCATATGAATTTTTATCTTAATCCTATTAAGGGCATATGATTTCAGTAGACTTGCATTTTTCATGGAATATATGTTATCCCTTAATTATTGTTAATATATTATATGGTTCGTATTGTGTTATTTTATTTACATGTAATGTTTCACTATTAGATTTTACCTTACAACATTTGCAAACATAACCATGAATAATCAAGTATATAATACACTATGTACGCATTATTATTTTTAAAATTAATTTTCTAGTATCTTAGATGTATTATATGAGACACTGGTTCTGGTTAAATGGCCGAAGTTAATCGACGTTAAACTTTGTCATTTGCCAATAGTGTACCATTTGGAATATATTAGGTGTTGCATGTAGGCAAAATGCAAACGACTGCAAAGAATATTGATTTACTCCTCTCCAGGAGTTAGGCACAAGGCCAGTTTTTATCTTACTCCCACAAGTAAGATGTGACCCAAGGTCGGGTCGGGAAAGTGGGGTTTAAAAATTGCCTGGGCAGCCCCGTCGGCATTCCCCGGTAGGAGCCCCTCAGGCAGTAAGCAATAAACTTACTCCTCCCCAAAGAGGGGAGGCAAAGCCTGGGAAGGTGGACCTCCCAGAACTGCACAGGACAGACCCATTGACCGGCGTAAATCAAGACCCGAAGGCCAAGACAACACCAGTATGGGGTGCAGTATCCATCGGAACAGATACTACACTTTGATCCTAGCCAAACGAATACAAATTAATGCATTCTTAGATAAGTATAAATTGTTGTAATGTAGTAAAATGTTTGTGAACTAACAATAGTGGGGGCTTTACTCATTTTTAAACAATAAATAAATAAATAAATAATATCTTAATGCAGGTTAAATGTAATATTAATATTACATTTGAAAAATTAATGTATGCTAATGTCAAAACTATTGAGAAAACAATAATTGTTCCTCTGTAAAGATAAGTGTGAATCCCAGTTTAATATACTCCATGTAGGTAAAACGGACGTACACATTTTGGAGGCAATGGCGTAATCCTTAGAAAGTTACCTCCAGTGTTTAGTGGAATTGGGTCATAAATAGCTGGTAACATTTAACGCTACCAAGACAAAGCTTATTTCCTTCAACAACTACAAGTTCCCTCATTAACCACCGCGTGTCATAAAAAGGGAAGTAATCCGCCGGACTCAAACAGATTTGGAGTGTAGTGTTATGTCCCCTGAAATCTAGATAGAGACTATTATGGAATAACACGTGGTAGAGACCTCTCTCATAGTAAGACGTTTTGGACTGAGAAGTAATTGTGTTCTTCAGTTGTAAATGGAGAATAAATGTTAACAGATGGATGCATTTATAGTTTAGCATTGTAAAATTGAACAACCGGATTGGTTGATGCAAGTATTCATCTCTTGCACAGGGGGTGGTTGAGAAAAACATGTACTATGAAGTACTCAACTGATGACATTATTCTGCACATCGTATTTATGGTTACCTTCGCAAACATCTCGGGAAAATATCGAAGTTCTAGCTTAATCATGATCTGTGGAAATATAAGTTATACAAATAATATAAGACTCTAATTTAATAATCTCGGAGCATTTCTGGAATCACTATATTATGAAAATATTTATCCATGTTTCATGGGAATAATTTTGCTTTTATCACTGTCCATCATTCTGATACGTGATACTGAGATGCATTATATATTTCAGCCAAACACGTGCACCTTTTCTCGTATTAAATTTAGTTGATGTATCGATAAACTATCAATGAGTGTAGATATAAACTCAAATGTAAACTCAGATGTAAACTCAGATGTAAACTATGATGTAAACTCAAATGTAAACTTAGATGTAGACTCAGATGTAAACTCAGATGTAAACTCAGATGAAAACTCAGATGTAAACTCAAATGTAAACTCAGATATAAACTTAGATGTAAACTCAGATGTAAACTCAGATGTAAACTCAAATGTAAACTCAGATGTAAACTCAGATGTAAACTCAAATGTAAACTCAGATGTCAACTCAGATGTAAACTCAGATGTAAACTCAGATGTAAACTCAAATGTAAACTCAGCTGTAAACTCAGATGTAAACTCAGATGTAAACTCAAATGTAAACTCAGATGTAAACTCAAATGTAAACTCAGATGTAAACTCAGCTCAGCCACAAAGGGGAAGGCAGCTTGGCCAAAATCTTGTGAGTTGTTGCCTCTGATGACATCGCGTGCTGTCCTCTTCTACATCCGTGACCAGTTGTATAGCAGCTGTGCCAGGAGCGTCATGATATATGGCAGTGAATGATGGGCATCTATCCAGTCCTCTCTCGCCCGTCTGCAGCGCAAGGATAGATCCGCGGATTTGTAACGTGAAACCTGACAAAACCACACACATAAGGTCACGTTAGTACACATTGTAGAAGCCTTAAATTTCTTAATACTTCGACCCGGTCTTGGCTTACAGAACGAATGAAAAAAACTATCCTCTGCATTATGAATAGGGTTCCTTTTGAAATTCCGTACAGATTCACGTGTTCGACAAGACGTTTCTAAAGAAGTTCGGAAGTTACTTTGCCAAGACCTTGTTAGAATAACGTCCTAGATGAGAACAGTCATCCGAAAAATAAAAAGAATACATGACTTCCAAGAAGGTTTCTAAGGGTGTCTACGTATTAAGAATGTAATGTCGTTACTGCAAACGCAGAATTTTGCCATGATCAGATGGATTTGCAATGTGAAACCTGACGAAACCCCACACATCAGGTCAGGTTAGTACATATTGTAGAAGCCTTAAATGTCTTAATACTTCGACCCGGTCTTGGCTTACAGAACGAATGGAAAATTACCCTCTTCATTATGAATAGGGTTCCCTTTGAAATTCCGTACAGATTCACGAGTTTGACAAGACGGCTCTAAAGAAGTTAGGAAGTTACATCCTTGTTAGAATAACGTCCTAGATGAGAACAGTCATCCGAAAAATAAAAAGAATACATGGCTTCCAAGAAGGTTGTTAAGGGTGTCTACGTATTAAAAATGTAATGTCGTTACTGCAAACGCAGAATTTTGCCAGAAAATCTTGAATATTATTTTCATTAAAACTTTATTTTGCTTCAATTAGGGGTACACCGACATTTTTTAAATGCATACATTCTCGTTTGAAGTTATTATAGGTAAAAATGTCTATAATTTGTTATTTTAGTATCCATTACTGTACATACATGAGTCTGGATTTATTTAATATTGCTCACATATGTTCTAGGTCTTATGACACGTACGGCTCTTTAAATAAAATGCAACTATATCAGACAGAAACCTTATGCAGTAACATTATACAGGAGTGGAGACATTCATTTTAAACATGGTGTTTATTACATATATGTTATGTAATTAAGTGTGTAATGTCCATGGATGTTCTCGGAAAATTGTGAAGATTGTATTAAACATGTCTCGTATATCTTTGGAATAAATTGTTTACGCTTGGAAACCTTGAATAACAGTATTTTACTATGGATTCAGATCTTATTAAAATAAAAATGCATTCATTTTTTTTTTTCATTTTTTTAGATTTACTATCATGTTTTACTGTAATTAATCTTCGAATGTCCATGGATCTTGTCGGAATATTTTTGAAATTGTTTTCCGCCTGTCTCATATTACGCGTGGATAATTTGTTCACATTTAATAGTTAAATCTCCTTGGAATCATTGAATAACAGCGGTTACACAGATCTTCTTAAAAATATAGAAATCCATTCTTTTATATTTTCTTAGTTTCTATTTGATTTTTGATTTTCTTAAACTCACACAAGGCAGATCGACAATGAGATGCTAAGGACTTCTGATAACATGGACCAGATTTCTCGGTGGCATCTAAAGTGGAGAACTGTACAGCAAGATGTTTGTTAACATTACATTTAAATCTGTTCACGTTGGTACAGTCAAAGAAACAAATAGACAGGGAGGGGATTCAATGCATGGAAAGAAACAATTGTAATAGAAAGTATGCTTCGGAATTTTTTAGATGAGGGTTGATAATTCGTAGAATTTGATATATTCGGACTACTGTTCTCATCTTGGGTGTTTTTTATCACAACGTTTCGGCCGATGTAAAATCCGACCTTCTTCAGGTGTACTTTTTCGAACTCAGATGACTGTCACTTAGAACTGAATTATACTTAGTACTATATCAACTGCGCTACGGATGTAAGTGACAGTCATCTGAAGGTTGATGGTTCAATCCTCAGTGCGGACGATACGAGGAATTGCGAATTACTGAAGACTTCTACCCAGTCATGGCAGATGGAACGAGGGCATGCTACCCACGTGGATTAAATAAAGGGTTCCGTTCGAAATTCCGTTTGACAAAAAGATTCCCGAGTTCGACAAGATACACCCGAAGAAGGTCGGAGACTACATCGGCCGAAACGTTGTGATAAATACACCCAAGATGAGAACAGTAGTCCGAATATACCAAATTCTACGAATAATAGAAAGTGTTCTGAAATCTAGGGGCCTCTACATCGAAGGGTCGAATTTTGCTGTAAGTCGCGTGTTGTTGGTGCAAGTGCAGTAATTTTGTCGGAGCACATCTCGTGGAAGTACTTGTAACACAAGTATAGGTGTGCAACATTGATGGTATGGGAACAGAGTTGGTGCTTGGTAGACAGTGCAGGGTCTGAGTAGTTAGAGACTAGTTGTGTACCCTATCAAAGATAGAGAAACTAGTGGTTGGTACAGTAACCTAGATGTGGAAACAATACTCCATGTATGGACGAATAGTGGATTTATATAGATATAGGATACTGGCACGTGTCAAGAGTTCTCTAGCCTTGTAAAAATAACCTACCTTCTGCAGCAGACTAGCTAGTATTTACTAATTATTTATTTCAATTCATGGGTCCTGTGGATGTAAGGCATAGGAGTTTTAATGTTGGACTCTCGAAAATGGTGTTGTCAGCTATGACAATCGGTGTTCGGACAGGTTTCTTTAAACTGTTAAATGAAAGGAGCTTTTTCTTTTTTAGAATTTGTTTTGCACCATTTGACTAGAGACAGGGAGTGATTTTCACACGATCATAGAGCGCTGTGTAATTAGTAATTTTACCCATGTCGGACGCAATTGTATCAGAGATGTCGTTTAAGAAAACTCAAAAATAATTACGGTCAAAGTATCAATCACTGGGAGATAACTACATTAATGTGATTTTTTTATTTACGACCATCTTTACGACCATCTTTACGACCATCTTTACGACCATCTTTACGACCATCTTTACGACCATCGAGAGCGGCCTGGGTCTTCTTATTTTAGCTAAGAAAGATCTGATATAAGTGTGATCTTAATAAATCGGGCAATGTACATGGATTTTGCTGGTAATTTATTAGGAGTAATAGAAACCTGGCATTTAATAGCTTGGTTGTATTGCGTGGTTAGACATGATATTTATCACTGCAGTCTATGTTACTTAAAAACTGCGTAACCTATATATTCGCGTATATCAGTGTGTGTACATTGATATGTAGCTAATTTAACGAAATCTATGCAAAAATTAACCTCATATAAAAGTCGTTGATCAAAATATGAAAGATTTCTTTGAAATAGAAAGTCAGTTTTGACCTATAACACAAACAATTATTCGGCTCTTTGGTTCCTTCGAGTAAAAATCAAAGTGTAGTATATGTTCTCTTTTTGCTTGGTAAAGGATATGTATTTCATGACTGAGCTAATGTTTATTGGTTTTAATCTAAAGTGCCCTTATGTTGACCTGCGTTTACTTAACAGTAAAAAGCGAAATTGTGTGTAATTCTCTCTTTGTCGTGAAGTAAATAGGAATTCTAATGACAGTAACAGTTAAAAGTAAACGAATCAGGTATAATAAAAACCGATGTTGTGATTTTTAATATTTTCTTTGTGTAAAAAATGTTCATATACCAATCATTATATATATATATATATATATATATATATATATATATATATATATATATATATAATTAACTTGTTACAAATATCCAGGGGGTATAAATCCGAAGGAGGGTGAAACCGGGTTTATGAGAGTGCTCAATGAAAATTCAGGACAAAATATATTTTTGTTGGTGATTTTATTATTCCATTATTGCTACAAAATATATATATATTGTTTCATTAGCGTTCATAATGAACGCCAAATCTTCAGGCGTCAACGGAATGTAAATGCCTAACATTTTAAATTCAACCCCAACCGGAAATTGAAGATGCATAAGAGGGAGGGGGACGAAGACGGGGCTCAGCCTTTAGCGAGGACAGGAAAGGGGAGAGGGGGAGGGGGAGGCCCCAAGAGGTGATATTTCAGGAAGTAGCGTGGGGTGATATTTAGTATCTGGGCCATCGTGACCTCAATTCCAACCGGGGCAGAGGGCAGGGTGGGTTTAATTTAATAAGAAGAATAAAATTATAAAGTTATAACTGTCTAACTTATATATATATATATATATATATAATCAAATTGAAATAAAAGCCAAATTAGCAATACAAGATTAATTTTTTTTACTCTTACATTAATCCTATCGATTACGGAATAAAATTCCCTCCTCAGGGGTGACCAGTATTGAGTCATTTTTTTTTTCATCAAAAAACAAGAATAAAGAAACTTATTTCTTTGTTAATTTGATAAACGTCTTTGATGGTACGACGCCATCGCCTTGCTGTTATGAAATGGCGGGTAGAATTCAAAAACCGGTGTCGAACGATGGATGCGATGGCACGCTGTCGAGTAATGTGTGTGTTTTTCGTTCAAGTTTTAAAGTATTGCATGGAAACAAAAATTACTTAATCTTGTATTGCTAATTTGGCTTTTATTTCAATTTGATTACCTTTCCATGCAATACTTTAAAACTTGAACGAAAAACACACACATTACATATATATATATATATATATATATGTATATATATATATATATATATATATATATATATATATATATATATATATATATATATATAAACTCAGTGTCTAATCACAGGCAAACTGGATCTATCCTGTCACTTTTTGAAACCAAGGCATCTCCACTTATATTGTGAATCGGGATGGAGAATAACGACTGATACTGGCGCAATGGTTTCATAAAGGCTTCGTTTAATACGGACACCATTTTGTAACCCTTAATTGGCAGACACTCGAAATCTGTTCAGCGTGTTAGGCTTTAAGAAATGTTACGGGCCCTTAAATTATGTATCCTATAAAAAATTGAAATATTTTGTTTTTGTTTTCTTTTAAAGTTAGGGCTTTTGTTTGTAGAAAAATCTACGAAAATTATTTAGAAGCATAAGAACATGATGTATTATTTACTCCTCTCCAGGAGTTAGGCACAAGGCCAGTTTTATCCTACTCCCACAAGTAAGATATGACCCAAGGTCGGGTCGGAAAGTGGGGGGTTGAAAAGCCAGCGCTCGAGAGGTGAGCACTCTGACCATTAAAAATTGCCTGGGCAGCCCCGTCGGCATTCCCCGGTAGGGGCGCCTCAGGCAGTAAGCAATAAACTTACTCCTCTCCAAAGAGGGGAGGCGAAGCCTGGGAGGGTGGACCTCCTAGAACTGCACAGGACAGACCCATAGACCGGCGTAAATTAAGCCCCGACGGCCAAGACAATATTAGTCTATGGGGTGCAGTATCCATCGGAACAGATGCTACACTTTGATCTTGACCAAAAGGCCAAGAACATGATGTCAAATATGGATGCAAGAGTACAGTCAAATATAATGTCCGGTGTAATTCAACACCGTTTTTTCTAATACCCCGTCTTTTAGTAAAAACTAACACACGTGAACTCTTCTCTTTATTGAGTAGTAAATAAATATTTAATAGTACGCATACAAATGACTGCTACAGATAAATCGAGGTACAATATTTCATTAGATGATTGTAGTTATCGTATACGTTGTTGATATAATATTATGTTATCATATGCTGTGTGTATTTTCGCTAACGATGAGGTTATCATTAACCAATTGATTAAGAAAAAGCTAGCTTAAAACGGTACATATTCTGGTGAATACGTTCAAATATAATAATTGAGTATGCAAATCAGAGTATGTTTGTAAAAGGCAACATTTACTATGATATATATATATTGAAACACTAACTGGTCTAGCCGCACCAAAGAGCTGTGATACAGCGAAACCGTCTGTATGTAGATGACTATATGAAGCTCACTTTCTGGGGTAGAGCTTATTTTTAAGGATATCGCCAGCTGCTATTAGCTTTAACGCATAGCTCATTGGGTAAAACTTATTCGAGCTTCCGGCACTTGACAATGTTTACATTGAGATATCACTTACATTCAGTAAGTGTCGTATAATAGCGCAGGAGTAGAGGCACCGAATTTCAGCTCGATGGTTGTGCTTTAATCCCGGCTTGAGGCACTAAATGTTCTAGCCGGACTTAAAAGCTGTGATACAGCGAAACAGTATGTATGTGCATAACTAATATATATATATATATATATATATATATATATATATATATATATATATATATATATATATATATGATGCTCTTTCATTTTAAGTAAAACACGCTTATATAAGAGAAGAGAAACGGTGTGAAACGAAGTCACGTTTCACACCGTTGAATCGCTTTTTAGCCCAAGGTGGCTCAGAAATGTTTACTGATAGAGGCGTTTATCTCTTCTCTTGTCTTTCTTGTAAACAGTTACACTATCCAAATCGAGATTCTATGAAATCGAAACGGCGAATAACAGAGTTCAAATCAAAATCGAAGAGATGACCCACATTTACCATTTTACTAGACTGTGGCTCAAATCAGTTGAATGTTTGACAGCAAAATAAATGATCAACTAACTTTCTTTACGTCGTTTGTTTCGAAGCTTTCAAACATCTGAGTCTTGGATAGGACATCAAATTGCATCTATTTGTGAATGGTTCAAGTCGATGGTTCAGTTTAATGTGGAGTGACCGTTAGTTACGATTAGTCTCGGCTCTAAAATGGCAACAAATCAGAGTCACATCTGTGAGTTAAATGTGATCTGTCTTTATTATGGCATCAATGCATGCATGAACATCAGAAATTACTGTTTAAGATATTAAGGATATGACGTGATAAGGGAGTATATTAAAACGACTGGATTAAGCAAATAATTTATATTTTATGAAAACCAACAGATCCATAGCAGAAGGGATATGTTGGTCTTCATTTATAAAAACTAAATAGAGGCAATAATTGTTGGATAATGGGCCAATGGGAATGGGCGTATCTGTTCGAAATCGTATGTTTAGCTTGCGCGATTTAGTGCAGGCGGACCCGTGCTGTCGAGTGCAGAATAGGGGCTGTTCTCACAGTCGGAGCTAACAGACGTGACAGGGTCACCGCGTGACGAGACCTCAGATCAAGGGTCAATGTGCACCTGCGAGATGCTCTGTGACGTCACGAGTCTTTGCGTGGGAAACAAAGGGATCCGTGACGTCACTCGTTCTTCACGAGAAGCGAGTTTTAGCAGTCTGCGTTTTGGAGGCGAACCTATCAGATGTGATTTTTGCCATGTAATCTGCAACTACATAGGGGAATTATTTCCCTAAGAAAATACAGGCGAAAGATCTTTTTCCCCCCTTCCACGAATGGTTAAGGAAATAATTGATAAGTAATTACGAAAGCAGTAATTTTCTCTTTCTCACGACGTTAGTGAATATCTCCCAGCTGACGGATAGCTAACGCTTGAAATAAAACAGAAATTAAATTTTATAAAGATTGTTTGTCTTCCGACCCGATCATGAGGCTTTGTGTTGCAGCGACGTGGTTCACGGCAGGAAAGAAAAAAGAAAGAATTCAACCACTAGACGACATCGAGACGGCGCACCCTCTACGCGGCGAGGGAGAACTTTAAAGATATGCAAACTATATGAATGTTGGTGTTAAAAAGTCACGAGTCTTTAAACGGGATCTGCCACGGCCCATTCCGGGACGAGTATACGAAATGAGTGCCCCCGCGGCCCAACATAGTGTCCACCATAAACGCAGTAGATCTATAGATTAATATTCAGGTCTTACAAATAAAATACATATTATTAAAGTATATGTATACAAGTTAATATTGCTAAATAATAAAACGAGTTCTAACACCGCCCATCTGATTGAAAGCAAAACAACAACCTTTTTCGAGTGTAGCTGTATCTCTTAGCGAGGATGTGGGCCTTTCTGGTGCATCTCGCTGGTGCGGAATGGTCTCACTTCTCAGTTTAGGTCATTGATGCCACAGTCAAGAAAGACGTTTATCTCCTTCTTCTATTTCCATATATAAAACGACAAGGAATTATAAATGGTTGCTTTTTAAAAAAACGTCTATTCACCCCCCAAACAAGGCACACGGCCACGGAGACGTAAAGGGGCTACTCTGATTAGGGGACAGATAATATGGAACATACTATATCGAGAGTTGTACAGCTAGAAATCTGTTTAGATTACATAGACATTTATGCATACTAGTACTAACTGGGAAATGGGGAACAGGAAGGGGATTCCAAGGCAAAACAAGTGGAGGAAAGAAAGAGTTCCATCATCTGTACACCTTTTACAGTGAAGGGGTGGATATTTATATTTATGATGAAAAGTTCAGTAAATGGGTCGGAGCACATTCTGTGGAAGTATTTGTAAAACTAGCACAGGTATGAAACATTATGGTGATAGGGACAGATTCTGGAGCGTAGTAAGCTGACTGGAATATATTAGATTAGACACTTTTTTGTGAATCCTGTCCCAGAAGAAGATAAACAAAAAGTTAGTGCACTGGCCGAAATTGTGGCAACAATACTCCATGCGTGGGGGGGAGGGATTGTGGCTTAATAAAAATATAGGATACTGCGATTTTCGAAAATCATAGCTAAATTTAAAAAAAAAACACCTCAAAGTTTAAAGATATATAAGCAAAGGGTTTATAAGCAGATTTTAAAAAGAAAACTATATT
>OY744541.1:12213135-12228135 GCA_963556195.1 Sepiola atlantica | reverse complement strand
CAAAATAAAATGCTATTTTCAAAACCAAAATAAAATGCTTTTTTTTACTTTAATGAAAGATCAACAAAAATGATCTTTTATATTAAAGTTCTCTAAACCTTTCTACTCTTACATGAATATATGAGGGCAAATCCAAGCATTTGATGTTAAAAGAGATAAATCTGACAGACCAGAAACATCGTTTTGTATATGACTACAAGATGAGAAAACTCACTTAAAACAAGAACCACAATTTTATTTCATGCTTTTTTTTAATTTAAAGTTCTACACGACTTTTCCTAAACCGACACATTTTAAAGTCAATGTTAATCCGTTAAGCGGATACATTTTCCTTAATGGAGTAACGGCATCCTTTGATCTTCGGAGAAATAAGCTGAAGAATTGCGTTTTTTTTTAAAATTTTCATTCTATCAGAAAGAAATGCTGATTAATTATTCCATTTATTCTAAGCCAAAATGTAAAACAGTTACCAGAATACATGTTCGACGAATAGTTGGTAAATGTTTGAGTTTGACGGCATGTCAACCATTGTTGGATTATATTAGGCCTAGACATAGTTAATATTTGTATAGCTATATTTTTTTAACATAGTTCACCCCAAACAAGGCAGACCGCCACTGTAGACGTAAGGGGCTACTGAAAAAAAGGGTGTGAGTTTTTTTTGTTTTTTTTTTAGATTCTTTTTTGGGGGGGTCAACCAAAATTGGGAGCTGTGCAGCGAGATGTCTGTTCACATTAGTTATTAATTTCTGCATGTCAGTGCCGCCAGGGAAACAGGAAGCAGGGAGGGAGTTCCAGGGTCCAGCAGCACGAAGAAATAAGCGTTTGGAGAAGAAAGCTCTTCGACATCTGGGGACCTCCAGAGTTAATGGATAGGATGTGGCAGATTGTCGGGTTGATCTAGTGAATTAACGTCGTTCGGGCACCAGAGCACACTCTATTTAAGTGCTTGTAAAACAGGCACAAGGAGACAACATTGTGTCGATAGGACAGGGGCTGGAGCAACAAGGAGGCGGCATTAAAGTTGGCCTGGGAGCAGTGATAAATAAATGATGATTCGCTCAAACTCACGAATTGGGAATTCACCGCTTGATCCAGTTAGGTGTCATAACAATGACAATTTGAAGGGAGAAGAGAGAGGTTACGTAAGAATAAGATAGGGACATAGGTTGTAAAAAGATATCAAATGGTTGGCAATATGGATTTCCAGATAATGGGTTTAAATAGAGGCAAACAGTACGCTCACAAAGGTGTGACAAATTTGATGTAACTCATAAACGGCATCTTGAAAGACTTTACCACTGCGTTTCAGAGTAAACATGAGAGTAATACCATCGAAATGTGATCCTCACAACCGAATGCATGTGAAGGTCATACTTATTAAACCAGAAAACAATTTGTGAAATACAAACAATGATGGTCCAATTAACTATTAAGAAGGACAATGAGGCAAATGATTATTAATTAGTAAAATATATCGTTTAGAAATAAACATGGACGCATCAGGAAGGTTCATCGAATGTCCAGCTCGCTTATATATAATATAATACAAATATTATATATATATATATATATATATATATATATATATATATATATAGTATAAGACAAATATTATATATATAATATAATATAAGACAAATATTATGTATATAATATAATATCAGACAAATATTGTATATATATATATATAATATAAAATAAGACAAATATTATATATATATATGATATAATATAAGACAAATATTAACAACTAATACTAAGATCATAAATAAACACAACTGCACCAACAGACTAAAGATCTTGGAAGCCCTACACATGAAAGAATAACAACCCACAATTAATAAAATAGCATTCACAACCTGTACTAACGCCCTATCAGTCTTTAACAATCAATACATAATAAAAATAATAATGATAATAATGATAATAATAATAATAATAATAATAATAATAATAATAATAATAATAATAATTAATATAGTGGTAAAAATAATAAACATATATATATATATATGTATACATATGTAAATTAATATATATATAACTAATAATAAAGCTATAAATACGGCTCTTAGGAAGAATAAGACACAGCATCTTGAAGACGGTCGCGAGACCGAAAGCGCTAGAGCAATGGCCCACGACACAACGTTAGGTGCCGTACTCCACCGGTTAACACATGAGAAGCGAAGAATTGCTCGCCGCGTCGAGAAACTGACAAAAAAAGATCGTGAATAGAGAAGACTCCATGGGCTGTAACGACGCTTGCATAAGAAATGACTTGCTGCCGAACTATAAATATATATATATATATATATATATATATATATATATATATATATATATATATATATATATATATATTCCATGATAAATGCCAGTATAGTGAAATCGTATGCCCGTAATAGGGTTAAGATGAACATTCATATACACTAAATGTACAAAAGCAAGGACATTCCAAAATGTGTACACTTTTATTGTCATTAAGGGTATGACTACATATCAACTAAGCCATTTCATTATCACATCACTACAGTATAAATCTCTATGCGTGAGTGGATGAAGTGTGTGAGGTGCGCTGAAGAAACATTCCTACCAGTAAAATGCATAGCCCTGTTGTGCTCGCATACCCTTAATGACAATAAAAGTGTAAAAAATTCGGAATGTCCTTGCTTTTGTACATTTAGTGTATATGAATTTTAATCTTAACCATATTAAGGGCATACGATTTCACTATACTGGCATTTATCATGGAATGTAACTACTTTTGTAAAGGTTATGCCTCAATACAATGGTCATTTAAAAGTTTTTTTTAGAATTTTCTGTAAAACTAAGGTATATGGTAAACTGAAATTAAGATGGCATCAACTAGACCCTAGAACCTCTATCTCTGCCAAAAATCAGCTGAATCCATCAAATAGTTGATGAGATACAGGGTGGCACATACGTATGTACGTACGTACACACGGATAACACAAAATCATGCCTGACCTGTCTGGATCTCTGGGTTGCCTTGACTAATAATGCTGAAATTCTACACACTTATAGAACCTAACAAAAAAAAATGTTGTGCAAAGTTTTAACTAATTTGGTTTATTGTTTTTTGAGTTATGATTGATACAAAGAAATGAGATTTCTAGCATGGGCCGTTTTTGAAGTCTATTAACGGATAGAGCGCTATCGTGCCTCCATTGATATATATATATATATATATATATATATATAATTTAAGTTGGTGCATGTTATTATCTGAGGACGCCTGTCCTTACTAAAACCTGAATACAATCTCAGATATGTGTTTGTACGAGTTCTTTTAATTTAAGTAAACATACGGCTTCAGCTTTTAGCGTTCATTCAAAATTCAATTACATATATTTTATTTAGAATATATAAATGGATAGTATACATAATCTTATAGTCTTATATTAATGTTTAGAGTCATTTTACAATGACAAAAACAAATACGACCTACGGTATAGTAAGAAAGTCATTACACGAAACACACTCGTAATGGACACACTATATAATGTTAATATTAACTAACTAAAAAAAGTCTGGGAAACCAGACACGTTACCACTTCTAACAAGATGACCGTCTACAGAGAATGCGTTCTCAGCGTCCTACTGTATGGAAGTGAGTCCATGACAACATTCTCAACACAGGATAGAAAATCCAGGTGTTCCATATATGATGCCTACGTAGGATACTTCGTATCACATGCAGGGCAAAGTTAGCAACAATGATGTTCTGCAAGGAGCAAGAATTTCATCGATCTACTCCCTACTGCGTGAGCAACGTCTTCGCTGGCTGTGCGCATCCCTAAAGACCTCTACGGTGATCTTGTCTCAGGCTAAAAGAAAAGGGGTCGCCCCCATCTCTGCTCCAAGAATGTCTGCAAGCGAGATATGAAAAGGTGCTTAATGGGCAAGCCTCTGCAGCTGATAGAAGTGCCTGAAAGAAACCGATACGTCAGGAAATGGTCATCAGTGAGAAGACCCTCCACGATGAAAACGCTGCGAAGAGAGCTAGGAGAAGAGCGAGTCTACAGGCAGACCGATCAGCCGATGTGGAATGAATATCCGGCCTGTTACATTATATACATTTCCATCACCCACTTCGTTTAATAATACGGACTTATACAAGCAATTAGAAACAGTATTTTTTTCTAATTGTGAGAAATCAGCTAATAAATTATGTTTTGTCATGAAGCCATATTTTTTATAGTTTTCAACAAGATTTGTATATCTGATTGTCACTTAGAACTATTTAATAATTAGTCGTGGTATATGAGGATCAACTGACCACTGTTAAAAAGAAGGAAAAATGGAAGTGGTACGGCCACCTCACACGTTCATCAGGTCTAACAAAGGCAATCCAGCTGTACATGTATGAAAGGCGATAAGACAGCCAAATAAACATATGGAGGACTACATCCGAGCGTGGACACGGTCGACTTTTAGTAGCACGCTCAGGAAGGCTGAAGATCGGGAATGTCTGAGAAAAGTGGGTTGCCATGTGATATTTGGCGCCCCAACATCTATCCACATTACGGAACAGATGATGATGATTATGAAAATAAAAAAAAAATGTTTTTTTTAAATATTTCACCCCAAACAAGGCGGGCAGAATTATGGTGTAGGTTTTGGGTGTCATCCTAGTTTGGAAACAGTGTAGCGAGATGTCTGTTTAGATTAGTTTTAAACCTCTGCATGTCGGACTGTTGGGGAAACAGGGAGAAGGGAGGGGGTTTCAGACACCGGCAGCACGAGGAAAGAAGCTTTTGGAGTAGAAGGCTGATGATGATGATGCTGCTGCTGCTGCTGATGCTGATGCTGATGCTGCTGCTGATGATGATGATGATAGTGATTTAAGTAAAATTAGATATGGTCGATAGAATTTTAAAATAAAATATATCACAACGACAGAATGTCTAGATACAACGTTTTTAATTTAGAACTATATTTTGCAGATGCAGCTTGCAAATAACAGTTGTCTCCATTTGTTAAATAAAAATTGCTTTCACTTCTCATCTTAGCGTGAATGTTCTTTTTGAAATTTGTAAACTGGATTCTTAAGGTTAGGGTTAGGGTTAATGTAGGATCGCTTATACTACTAATTTATCGACACAATAAACCTAAATAGGTGTCAACTATGCACACCAGAATATAAGTTCTTAATTGGAAACAACAAATTGATTGATTTTTTTCTGTGGAAAGAAACTTGGTTTTGAGGAATTCATAGGTTAAACCTCTATGACCTTTGTACAATAATATTTTCAATCTCTAAAAAAAAGATTGTGTTATGCAATGACTGAGTCGTTTTATGGATACCACGGACGTTTCCATTTCCAGTTTATTTTCCTATTTTGGCAATCAAGAGAGGTACAAACTCTATTTGATGATTACCGTCACATTCATCGACAGACAATTTCAAATATGATCCCCTCTGATAATAATTGACCTTGCTCGACCAATTCTATCTTAATGTCATTCTGAGACCTCTTTTTTCAATATAGCATCATTATTGGCTGTCTTTGATCTTTTTGTTTGCAATTTCAAACAATTTGTTTATGAAACCCTTCTGACACCTACATGATATTTCTATTGTTTGTCTGTTCCCGTTGTCTGGTCCATTGATTAAACAGTGTTAATTATTTACCGTCTTTTGAGAAAATTCCAAATGTGTGTTCTATGCTCTCGTCCTTCTATCGCCGCGAATAGTATTACAAGGTGACATATTTCTTTAACTATTGGTATTAATGTATATTGATCAATTTACCCAACTAGATAAAATGAGTACGACAATCTAAGACAAAGTATCATACAAAGGCTGACTTCGACATCATGTCTAAAATAGAAGATTTACCTCCATCCAGTTGCTATGGTCGCTGGAGAAAGGGTCGAATCATTCTACCATTTCAGAAAGTACTTTACTCCTGATGCAATCATATCCCTATAACCGAGTCAGACACCACTTAATATAAATTAATATAAATTACTGTTGCCACATCTTACTAGATGCCCTTTAGTACACTCGTCATTGTCTAACCCTAACCCTAACCCTAATCCTACCCCTAACCCTAACCCTAACCCTAACCCTAATCCTAACCCTAACCCTAATCCTAACCCTAACCCTAACCCTAACTCTACTCCGAAATCGAGTAGAGGGGATTACTTCTGTTCTGTGTTGTTTCGTTCCAACGGTAAAGTCATAGATCGTTTTTCTCTACTCGTTATTTTCCTCAAAGTGGCTCGACTGAGCTCCAATCTCTGGTTCTTTCTTTTAAGTAATTCACAGCGAGAATTCGTCTTTCTATGTGCCTCCGTGTGTCTAGCGCCAGGTGAAACTTCCATGGTCAGAGCTTCTTTGCAAAGGTATACACGTCTATGTACTTCATTACTTCAGGACTTCTTCCCTGCATATTACATTATAGTCGTCTTCACGTTCAATATCTAGAAACGCTAAACCGTCTTATAAGTAATCAAACGTAGTTCATTGGATTGCTTATGTTTTAATTAACATACTTGCTAAATTCTCTCTCTTCATATATATATATATATATATATATATATATATATATATATATATAGAGAGAGAGAGAGAGAGAGAGAGAGAGAGAGAGAGAGACTACCAGTTTTATAAGATATTGATGCCTCGTAAAATATATGTAGTTATTTGGTAAAATCCCAAACGGATATAGTGTTATATTACCCATTTAGTATCCTGTAATTACCCTCTTTTTAACGTAGGTATATTTATTTTCCTATTCTACAGAAGGTTATATACAAGGTCAAGTATGGTTTTGAAAAGCCAGCGCACTAGGCGAAATGCACACTGGCCTAGAAAAATGCATGAGTAACCCGTCAGCACTCTGCAGTAGGGATGTCTCAGGCGATTAACAATAACCTTACCCTTACTCAAATAGAAAGTAAAGCCAGTGAAGATTGATATCCTAGGACTAAACAGACTTAGCCCGATAGCAACGAAACCACTGTCAGACTGATTGTCAAAAGCGTGAAATTAGGAATATCAAAACCATTTATAGGATTATATTACAGTTTATATTTTGTAATAATTCCACGATTTACGTGTACAACTTCCAGCATAGTGTTGTACCTCATCCTTTTCCGTCTGTCAATTAATTTCTCTAATACATTCTTATATCGAAACCCTATTGTTATATTCGTCTTTTTAATCTATTGTATTTTGCCATTTTAATAAAGTGTTTATATTGTTATATGTACTCAGTATAACGTATGGGAGGTGACGCTGGTTAAGTGGATATCGACACTGACTGAAGACCTGGATGTTCCAAGTTCGAATCCAGTCGGTTCCACAGTACCACTTTCACTTAGAGATGTTGGCAACCTTATCGGGGTCCTTCCCGTAAGTAACCGAAGTCTTTTCAGAAAGATTTCTAACTAGAAAAACATCGGGGAAACTAATGCCAACACCAGAATCATCTGATTCACACGAAAGAAGAAGAAGAATCAGTTGCGCAACGGATAAAGGTGTTGATTAACAATCAGATACAAAAAGAAGAAGAAGTATAACGTATGCCTCTGGGGCATTACATGTAAATCCAACAGTTATAATATGCCTCCCAAATCACACTCATCTCAATCAAAGTTATCATTTAATAATCAAACTGACTAGTATATGAACATAACTGAACAAACAACACTGCCATGTATCGATTTACTTAATTGCAAATTACCCCACCGGGGTTAGTGGTAAACGTTGAACTTAATATAAACTGAACAAATTTAAACGTAGATGTTCTTTTGTTCAAATGAGAAGATCTGCTTAACAAAAGAACAGATAATTATATCTTGAAGCGCAATTAACGTCCTCTGAAGAATTATCCGTGACAAAATTTGTGTGATGTTCTTGTTATTACGTTTCCATCCATCAAGAAAACAAAGGATTGCAAGTCTGTATTTATCCGACGGACATAGACGTGGACATGACATTGAATAAATGGAACAGAATATGAAAAGGTGTATGCGCGCTTATTAGCAAAAGACACGCTTGAGGCAGATATTTCAGTTTTAATTATTGTTGTGATTTTTATTATATATATATTAATACGACAGCGTGTGTGTTCGTGTGTCACACTTACATCAATTGCTCTGCGTATGCCTGCCGAACCTAGATTTGAAAAGCATTCAAGTCACCTAATTTTCGTAATATTTGCAAGTATTTCCCTTTGGCGCAACGGTTAGCGACGTCGGTTTTTTGACGTCGAGCTGACTGGCTTATAATTCAATCCAAACCAACCTCTAAGATTTTTTTCTACGTCGAAGGGGGGTAGGGAGGGGACGACCGGGGAGACACATTAATACGATAGCGTGTGTGTTATTTTATGTGTCACGCTTACATCAAAAGCATTACGAATCTTCCAAATCTTTGTATGCTACTCATGAATTGGAGTCAAATTTAATTTAATCTAAAGCATTTACAAAGTAAGGTTTAGTCGTCGAAATCGGAATCGGAATTAGTCGATCGATCAAATCGAGAAAAACATCTGACGGATGGACACAAACCCACTTTTATAGGTTAGGAACAAGATAATTAGTATTGAAAACATCATTTCGTGTAATTTACACGGGTCCCGCTAGTTTTTTTTTTTTATTATTATTATTATTATTATTATTATTATTATTATTATTATTATTATTATTATTATTATTATTATTATTATTATTATTATTATTATTATTTACTCACTAGGAGTTATCATTTGAGTAAATAATAATAATAATAATAATAATAATAATAATAATAATAATAATAATAATAATAATAATAATAATAATAATAATAATAATAAAAAAAACTAGCGGGACTCGTGTAAATTATTATTATTATTATTATTATTATTGTCGTCGTCGTCGTCGTCGTCGTCGTCGTCGTCATCATTATCATTATTATTATTATTATTATTATTATTATTATTATTATTATTATTATTATTATTATTATTATTATTATTATTATCATTATTATCATTATTATTATTATTATTATTATTATTATTATTATTATTATTGATATAGCCTGTCCTTTCGATACCAGAGTGCAGGAAGAAGAACACGAAAAAGTAAATACATACCAATACCTTAAATGGGAATTAGTCAGATTATTGAAATGTAAAGGTGATTCCCGTTGTAATTGAAACGCTTGGAACCATAACGAAAAGTCACCATAAATGGCTTAAACAGATTGACGAGACAATTTATTTTCTAATTTTGTAAAAGGCTTTTCTGTTAGGAACAGCGAAAGTGTTATGTTACAGCTGTAATGTCTAAGGTCAAGGGAATTGACTTGATGTTCAATAAAATAAAACTCCAACTAAATACATCCAAAAGTTAAGACTACTATGAAATAATAATAATACCAATAATAATAATAATAATAATAATAATAATAATAATAATACCAATAATAATAATAATACCAATAATAATAATGATAGTACTGTACTCGCTTCGGCAATACATATACCAACATTGGAACGATACAGAGAAAATAAGCATGGCCCATGTGCAACGATGACGCGCACATTCGTGAAACTTTCTCTATTTTTACACCACATAAAAGATGTGTAGAGGGTCAAGGAGAATGAGAATGCCGATGGAGGGATAGCACCATCCAGACCTCCACTGGAAGAGTGCAGGGAGTACTGGAACCTTGTGGGGGGGGGGTATTTCCACCCAAATCCCTGAGAATATCAATGGCCTTTATCAGCGAGAAATCAATAGTAAGCGGCTGTTACGATGCCACAAGGCCATTTGCGGTGATTCTTGAAGATGTGTAGAGTAGTGGAAATCTGGGTGAGCTTGTTTGTCACTCAGACTCCAGGGAACATCAACGGTTGTTGTCGGTGAGCAACCACTGACGATGACCTAATGATTATTAATAATAATAATAATAATAATAATAATAATAATAATAATAATAATAATAATATATATAGAGAGAGGGGAATATTAGAAGGCTATCACAATGCAAGAAATGGAAATATGTCGGCGTTTAGAAGTAAGACAAAAACAAGTGATTTTAATTATATATTTTTTTCAAAAAAATTTGTTTATTAATTTTTTTTCCTATATGGCAAATCTTACTTGATTAGGCAAAAGTTCAACACTGATCTAATCTGTGTGACCGTGTTCCATAATATATTTCGAGGAAGACCTCTTTGTCAAATGGTAGGTGTTTCAAATCTCGAAAAAACATGTGAATATCAATATTGCTTATAACGCAGTAAATATTAATATCCGCAGCACATGTGATAAAATAAAACTATAACTGATTTTTAAAATGATTTTAACTACTTATTTAATTTATTTTTTTATTTTTTAATATTTTATATTTGAACCCATCGATGAAGTGCCACATATTCAATAAAACGAGAACGCCGACATATTTCCATTTCTTGCATTGTGATAGCCTTCTAATACTCCTCTATATACGTATTACACACAATGCTTCAAGCAAACTACCTCTCCTTATTATATATATATATATATATATATATATATATATATATATATATGTGTGTACTTAGTCTTACTACATGACTATCGGTTGCAGAATTGTGTCGCCGACCCAAACAAGATTAGTGAGCGTTACGTTTTTGAATTCATATCAGAAAGATGTGTGTATTATTTGGATTATACGGACTACTGTTCAAGACTTAGATGTTATGCTCACATGAGTTCGGTCAATGTAATCTCAAACATTCTTCAGGTACGTCTCTTTGAATTCAGGAGTCTTTATGCCTAACTTATGAATGTACGGAATTTCAAACGTAATCCTTTATTCATATTTTAATAAGTTCGGAAAGACCATGTGAGAATAACATTCAAGAGTAAAACATAGTTTTCATCCATTAATCCTGATATGTTTTATTCTTGCGGCTCTAATTTTTGCGGGGGCGGTTGAAAGTATCACCTGATACGTGTTCTGTTCTTTTGCGTCTGTATTAATAATTTAATCTTTTAGAGAGTTTTTTTCCGAACTTTAAATGTAACATTTTAATCTCTGAACCAATATATTTTCATCTTTAAGCGTACGATCGCTTCCCGTGATCATCAACTAACATGTTAGTTATATAACCGCTTCTATTTAGGGGTGTTACTTCTGCTTTTGCAAAGCGAGTACTTTATTTGTGTATGGAGATTCTACTTCTAATTAAGCGTGATCATCGACTAGATATTTTTTATTGGTTCATGGTATCTCTCTGGATCTTCTATTGATTTTTATTTCGACCGTACATGTGCAAACGTAAGTCATTTTCTTTCTCTGCCCGATTAATGTACCTGATTTTTGAAAATAAATATGCTTTTTGACGGTAATACACTAGTGTGTTCTTGATGTTTGGATTTTATTGCGTACGTATTTAAATGCTATTCTTTTCGCGAAGTGTAAGACACATTAATAGAAATCAAGAGTTATTAATAGAGATAAGGCAGTTAACCAAAATACCGAAATACGCAATTCTATAAAAAATTATTCAACGTCATTCGGAAACTAATAGGTAAAGACCTGAGATCGTTCTGATAAGTTGGCATTTTAAAATGTGAGAAAATAAAGTCTATTTTCCCTGCATACACCCCCCACACACAAACATTCCAACTCACTCTTCCCCTTCAATCTTGACCACAGCCATCTGGTCAAACACCTCCCTCCCCCTCTTCCTCCAATCTCTCTCTGCCATCCATTTTACCCCTGCTCATCCCCCACCTCTTTCTCTCACCGCCAGCCACAGTAGTCCTTGCCCCCTCCATCCTTCCCCTTTTTCCCACTCATTTTCGTCACTCATTTTTATTCTCTAACAAGTACGGACGTCCACAAAGACGTTGCCATTATTTTTCATTTTATTTTATATTTTTTCCTCCCAACATGTCTACCCTACATGTATTTGTACTTGCATGATATCTTTTCTCTATACCATCATCCTGATGAAGTCTTATAAATAAAGACGAAACGTTGATGTACACATAAAAAACATCCAGTTTTTGGTTTTCCTTTTTCATTTTACCATCACGTCGGATTACCTTCATCCTTCTCTTCCCATATATATATATATATATATATATATATATATATATATATATATATATATATATATATCATTAATTATTAAAGACGATATATGTATTATCATATATCATCAGATCCTTTTAGTTTGTAGTCTCCTTTGAAGATTCAGCTCAATGTTTGTCAATTATTGATAACAGAGCAAAATATAGAACAGTTTTTTTTTTATTATATTCCAATAACCATCGTTTGTTTTATTACTTTTATTTTTGTTTTTATTTTTTTCACATTTCAAAAAATTCCAAATTTCTATGAGATATATTTAACGGTCCGTTTCATTTGTTTTGTGCCAAACAACATTTGTATGTCAATATCGTCTCTGCAACACTACAAAATCATCAGAAAAAGTTCACAAATAATAAGAGTTCTTAGATTAGAGTGTCTTGAAAAACACCCACATCATACATCAGTTTCATTTTAAAGTGAAAATTAACAAAAGAACAAAAATTTTTTTTAGAGCAAACACTCACATGTGTACGATCAAACTAATCAGCCATATATATATATATATATATATATATATATATATATATATATATATATATATATATATATATATATATATATACATATATATATATATATAATTCTAACTTCTATTTGTTAGAAAGACATCCTACAGAGTGCTCGATTATTTAATAATATTTAATTATAATATTTCAGATGGTCAGAAAAACTTTTTTACCTGGGATGTCAAGCTAAAGGAACCCAGACGTTTTACAAACATGTATAAACAAGTCACCGACCCTCAATATATATATATATATATATATATATATATATATATATATATATATATATAATATATATATATATAAGAACGAAATAGAGGGAGGTAAAGAGAGATATGAAAGCAGTGATAAAAAAATAAAGTGGAATTGTATAAAGAAAATGTTGTAAATTACATCATACGCGACTGTGAAACGGTATCGATTTAATCGCGAAAAATATTGTACGATGTGTTTTTCTTTAAATCACTATTTAGATTTTTTTTTAACTTCAAACAAGGAAACATTTTAAAAGGTTTAAAACGTGATGAACAGAGCCGACCTCGCTTAGCGTTGATGGAAAGACGTAAAAACTAGAAAATGACGAAGCACTAGAATTTGCGATTTTGCAAATGACAAAAAAAATCAGTATTTTGAAGTATCAGAAAAATATCATCAGTTACACAAGTCAAAGGATAGAAAAATGTCTAAAAACACCGGATCGAAATTAAAAATTTTAAATCACTCCTGAAAACTTTTTAAAAAAACGACGTCAAATTTCGAAGGGAAAACTTTCAAAAATATTTAATAAAAATAGGGATTTTACTCATAAGTATGACACCCTACTATTCTACACACAATTTATTTTCAAATTGATGAATGTGAAGTAGTTATCTTCATCCCACAGCGGTAAGATGTGACACACGGTCGAGAAAGTGGGAGTTAAAAGGCTAGCGCTCTCGAGAAAGAAGAGCGCTCTGGCTTACAAAAAAGCATGGGCAGCCACGTCGACATTCCCGTGTGGGCAGGCAAAGCCGGGGAAGGTTGAGCTCTTAGTACTGCACAGGGCAATTCCTCAGACAAGCGGAATCAAGGCCCGATGGCCAAGACGGTACCTGTTTATAAGGGTGTAGCATCCATCGTAACAGATACTGCACTTTGATCCTAGCCAAAAGACTTAGAAAGAAGATGAATGTGAAAGTTACAGTAAAACGTTCAGCTGCAGATTTAAAAGAAATCAATTCTCAACTAAGAAATAGTCAATTTCAAAATAAAATATATCAACTTCGCTTAAAAAGCCACCCTCAACGTTAAAACGCTAAAGTACACATCCTAAATGTTACGATCTAAATTAAAAATTGACAACCTTAAATTAAAAGTAAGTATTTTACATTAAAAATGCTTAACATCAAGTTATAATTGCATCAATAGTATGCATAATTACGTTTTAAGCAATTAAGTAATAACATTTTAATATTAAAATAATATTAAGTTATAACATGGTAATATTAAATTAATATTAAGTAATAACATTTTAATATTAAATTAATATTAAGTAATAACATTGTAATATTAAATTACTATTAAGTAATTAACATTTAATATTCAATTAATATTAAGTGATAACATTGTAATATTAACTTAATATTAAGTAATAACATTTTAATATTAAATTGATATTAAGTAATAACATTTTAATATTAAATTAATGTTAAGTAATAACATTTTAATATTAAATTAATATTAAGTATAACATTTAAATATTAAATTAATATTAAGTAACAACATTTTAATATTAAATTACTATTAGGTAATTAACATATTTATATTCAATTAATATTAAGTAATAACATTTTAATATTAAATTAATATTAAGTAATAACATTTTAATATTAAATTAATATTAAGTAATAACATTTTAATATTAAATTAATATTAAGTAATAACATTTTAATATTAAATTTACCTTTTGCTAAATTTCAAATTAACTTGTTCAATAAAAAGTTGATGATTTTTTTTGGAGTCAAAGATTTTTATTATAAGTTGACCTGTTTATAATCTGATAGTTAACTATATTTTATTTTAAAATGGTGATGCTTAGAATTGGACAAATCAATTTAGGGTTAGCCCGAGGGATATGAGTACGAATCATTTCTCTATAGCAGGCAAGGTGAATTTCTGATTATTTTATTTCCGTGGAAAATACTAGACTGATCAATCCCTGGCTCTTTGTTAGACATTCACAGAAAAGAACTTTCCTTTCTTCTTCTGTGTGCCTCATAATGGACGGAAGTTCCATGAACAAAGTTTTTTCTAAGAACTTTCTTTTTCTTTTTAATTCCTTTTTTTCATCCAAACAACATGGTCTGCAAATCCAATATAAACTTGTTAGGAAACGTCTACGTT
>OY744541.1:12205635-12208135 GCA_963556195.1 Sepiola atlantica | reverse complement strand
TGTTTGCGTACAGTACAATTAAATGTGTGCATGTTGGAATGGTCAGGAAAACACGAACCAGGGATGGAACTCTAAAGACAAGCGCTCCGATCAGAGTAAAAAGATTTCCGGCATTTTTGGGGGCCTCTACAGTGAAGAGGTGGGATTTTGCTGCTTGTATCCACAAAAAATATATACTCTGTTTCAGCGTAAAATCAGCAATGTTTTCATTAATTTCTAGTGAACAGGGATAAAAGTGTTTACAGAGGCGTGGCTCAGAAAATAAAACGGGTCCTTCTGCATTATGGTAACGAACCAAATGTCCTTCCTTATTTCTATAAGAGTGAATCAAAAGAGAAGATAATTTTATTTATTTCTGGAGGGGGAGATAATTAAAACTCAGTCTTATTTATTTTCTTATTTTTTTCGGTATATTTTATTTATTACATCGTTAGCTGAAAGTACAGAATAGTTAACCACCCCCACCTTCCTATGTTAACAATGGGTTTCTAAATTATAACGTTATCATTTCAGCCCGGTACCTTTTTAGAAGTTCTCTTGCTGCTCCATATGTGTTACGGTTTCCCGTACGAAAAAAACAAATCGAATATAATCGTTTTGTTATAAGTACCCGTAAAAAAAATTCGAATCATCTCCCCTTTCGGTTGACTCTTCTAGAAATCAAAAAGGGCATTTAGTTCGTTGCTATAATGCAGAAGCACCAAAAAAAGTGCAGTGGTCTGAAGGTTGAAGGTTAAATTATCAGTGCAGGCGATACAAGGTATTGCGAATTACTGAAGACTTCTACCCGGTCACGGTTGACGGAACGAGCGCATGCTACCCTTGTGGATTAAATAAAGAGTTCCGTTCGACATTCCGTGCAGATTCCCGAGTTCGACAGAAAGATTCCCGAGTTCGACAAGATACACCTGAAGAAGGTCGGAAGTTACATCGGCCGAAACGTTGTGAGAATAACACTCAAGATGAGAACAGTGGTCCAAATAATCTAAAGTATACAAATCCTTAATTTCTATTCTATTTTTAAAAAAAACTGTATATTCTCTAACAACGTTTACCGGAACAAATATCAAATTTGTTTGTGTTTACATAATCTAGAATTTGCTACGTTTTTCTCCCGCCAAAATTGATCGTGCTAAATTATTTACGTTTTTTCTCTATTTTATGAAACTCTTGTATTATATGTAATTTTGTGAAACACGTGTTTTCTAAGGGTCTTATAGTTACAGTCTAAAAACAAATGAATAATAGCCTAGTTTCATACCGGAACTATAAACGAAAACATTTACGTTTCCACAACTTGGTAAATTATGCCTCCAAGTGAGATATTATGTAATATAGTTATTGCAGGATATCACGAGTTCTGTCTAATCCTTGTTACTGTGTAACATTTACACCGTCTTTCTGTTTTCTCTTAAGTAGATGACGCTCTTCATATACGAACTAAGAAGGTGATCTCCTTCTTTCGTGTCAATCAGATGAGTCTGGTGTTGGCATTAGTTTCCCCGATGTTTTTCTAGTTAGACATCTTTCTGGAAAGACATCGAATACTTACAGGAAGGACCACGAGAAGGTTGCCTAAGTGAAAGTGGTACTGTGGAACCGACTGGATTCGAACTTGGAACACCCAGCTCTTCAGTCCGTTATCCACTTAACCACCGTCACCTCCCAAGAAGGCGATGATATGCATTAAATATATTTTATTTAATGTAACTATGGATATATATGTATTATTTAGACTAATGTTCTTATTTTGGGTGTTATTCTCACGGCGTTTCGGCCGATGCAACCTCTAATCTTCTTTCGGTGAAACTTGTCAAACTCACGAATCATTATGTCGAACTCGGTAATATATATATATATATATATATATATATATATATATATATATATATATATATATATATATATATATATATATATATATATGAGAGAGAGAGAGAGAGAGAGAGAGAGAGAATTTCAAACTAAAACTTTAATTAATCTACGAGGGTAAGTATATTTCGTTCTGTAACTTGTGACCAGCTAGATTTTTATAGTATTTTTTTTTATTTATTTAGTCTCAGGTTATATCGCTTGGAGTGAGGATTGAACCTTCGCTCTGCAGAAGACTGTCACTTTAAATGTATTATTACTTATCAAATTAATACGTTGCACCAGTTAGATTAAACAGACTCATTTCTAAATTTGCTTATTGAGTCACGATGAAGATTGCCGAGTTCGAGAAGACGCACCTGATTATGCTCTGAGATCACATCGGCTGAAACGTTGTTAGAATAATATTTCAGATGAGAACAGAAGTTCTAATAATATAAACAATATAAATTATCGATTCTTCAGCTCAGAAATGTCGGAACATTAATATCTATGTTCACATAGAAAAGAGTTGGTGTCGTTTCATCATTTCTTTGTAACTATTAATTCCCAATCTAAACGTATCGGACCCTCACTATCTAACAAGCCCCAGCCCTTGTCGCCGAAATTTTGCATCCCTGTGCCTGTT
>OY744541.1:12193135-12200635 GCA_963556195.1 Sepiola atlantica | reverse complement strand
GATGTGGCCAAAAGTTTGAACTCAGTGAAAAGTGTTCACGCATGTTTTTAAAAAGTATGTGCGAAATAAACTTTTATAAAAAAAGAAATCAGAGTCTCTGGCGACACCAAACGACTAGCCACGGCTCTTATGAAGACATCAACAACAACAACAAAAAAACCTGACTTGAGTGCGAAGTCCAAAATATATGCTTTAAGCACGGCTGTTGCCTTCTTTCCAATAACAGTTTAACACGTGTATAAATAGACTCACACACACGCACACGCACTCACACACACACGCACACACACTGAACTTTGAAAACTGATTAACCGCGTGTGTCGTTTTTGATATACAAACATTTTTCCAACCTTCAACAAACTTTATTGATATAATCATAGGATACGTTTCAATTTAATTCCAATATTCTTTTAGAAAGCCACATCAATGGATATATGGTACTGATATCGATCTTGAACCAGTTTTCGTGAGGTTCGACTCAGAAGCGTTCGGCTGTCCTACGCAAACGCCCGAGTGTTGACGAGCCGAATGGTACCAGACGACAATTTTGATACGGTGCTGCGTCCTGTGATTGTAAGTTATATTTTAAAGAAATTTTCTAAAAGAAGCAACAAAAAAAAAACAAGCAAAACATAGCGAAGTTACTGTCATCAAATAAATATTTTTGTTTAATTTGATACGTTACTGCGTCCTATAATTTTTAGTTATAGTTGCAAGAAATTTTGTAAACAACAAAACAAATAAAACAAGCAAAACCGAGCGAAATTACTGTTATCAAATATATATTTTTAACCCTAACCCTAAACCCTAACTCTAAACCCTAAACCCTAACCCTAACACTAAACCCTAAACCCTAAACCCTAACCCTAACCCTAACCCTAACCCTAAACCCTAACCCCAACCCCAACCCCAACCCCAACCCCAACTCTAAACCCTAACCCTAAACCCTAACATTAACAACAACAAAAACAAACAAACAAACAAGCAAAACAGTATTATCATAGGACGCATCACCATATCAAAATTGTCGTCTGGTAAAAATCGGCTCGTCAACTCTCGGCCGTTTGCGTAAGAGAGCCGAACGCTTCCGAGTTGAACCTCACGAAAACTGGTTCAGGATCGATATCAGCACCGGATATATTGATAAAACCTGATAAAAATGTACTATGAATATATAATATATAAGAAAGCGATTATGCAAAAAATTACGCATAACGTCGGTTCATACTTTTGTTATAACTAGTCCGTATATTTATAAAATTAAAGTAATTGAAACAGATGTTTCTCAATGTCATATACTACTGCATGTCCATTGAGAGAAAACTCGAACTAACAATTAGAAGTGTGTATATCATTTGCACATTTTTATTCGAGACGGGACACATAACATTTAAAAAAAAAACGATGTTGACTTGTGTCAGGTTAATCTAAATTTAGAATGTAAGCGTGGGAAAGAAACCTTTCCAGAAAAAAAAGAACTACTTGTATGTTTAATAAATCATAAAGGGTAAACAATTCCACGGTTTCCTCCTACTTATCCAATCTCCATTCCGGGGAAACTGCCAAGAACTATTTCCGTGGACGAGGAACAAGTAAAACTATTCGACCTGGATTGGGTACAAGTAAAGATGAAAAAAGCAAAAGTAAAATAAAAAAAATATCGAAAATGTAAGAGGT
The DNA here is from genome assembly GCA_963556195.1 of Sepiola atlantica. NCBI lineage: Eukaryota > Metazoa > Mollusca > Cephalopoda > Sepiida > Sepiolidae > Sepiola > Sepiola atlantica. The sequence goes on along the minus strand of OY744541.1, from coordinate 12,198,958 downwards.
TATCTTCAGACGAAAAACAATACAAGAACTAAAAACGGCGTATAATCTCACCTGCGAAAAATATTCCTCCATTAAAATCCTTAACAATAGAATGTAGCCAAATGTATGGAAATTATTTTAAAATTATCACAATGAGAATAGTAAAATGTCATTTGAACACAATGAAATGATATTTCTTTAAATATTGGTAAGGCGCAATGTATTAAATAAATATGGAAAACTTAAACTATAAAAAAGCGTGGATGTGTTAGGTGAGCCGTAACGGTAAACATTATACGTACACACACACACACACACATATATATATATATATATATATATATATATATATATATATATATATATATATATATATATATATATATGGGAAGAGAAGGATGAAAGTAATCCGACGTGATGGGAAAATGAAAAAGGAAAACCAAAAAATGGATGTTTTTTATGTGTACATCAACGTTTCGTCTTTATTTATAAGACTTCATCAGGATGATAAAATAGAGAAAAAATGTCATGCAAGCACAGATACATGTAGGGTAGACATATTGGGAAAAATAGAATGAAATAGTGGCCAACTACTGGGTGGACGTCCGTATTTGTTGAAGATATAGAAATGAATGTAGAAAAGAATGAGTGGGGAAATATATATATATATATGTATATATATATATATATATATATATATATATATATATATGTATATATATGATAAGTCAATGAAAAATAATTAGACCTGCAAATGGAAGCAAATCAATATCTTCAGTTGTTCAGAACAAGGAGCAATTTAATTAATAAAAATATTTATTGTTCTTCTCTTTCATTCCTTAAACAAGGCTTTTCAAAGAGTAACATCTTATCATCAGTGGAGATTAAAGATTGATAAGTTGACAGATGAGGATTGTCAAAATTCTAAATTTGAAAAAGTTTTTTAAAAAGTTTTAAAGTTAAAACGGGCATGAAAATAACCAATAACGAAATCCAAATAGTATAGGGTTCAAAATATTGGTAAATCCAGAAGAATCTGTGTAGAAATCCAACGACGACGATTCCACCCAAGTCTGTTGTCTTTGGATGGGGGATCAAATAAAATTGGCCATGTTAAGTGTTGTGAAGTTGTCCAACCGTAAATAATAAATAAAGGAAGTCAAGTCGAGGGTTGGTCTAACAAGAGTATTAACAAAGTAAGAAAGTGACTAGCACTTGGCTAGACAGTTACAAGACTGTGCTTTGTCTTCTCTGTGTCTCTGGTGACTCGCACTATTTATAGTGACAACCGGTGTAGTTTCTCCTGTGTAAGAACGGCCGGTGTAACATTAAGAAAACACAATCTCCCTGTCTTCAATTAAGCGGATTCAAAGGCAAAAACAACGACAAGTTCTCAATGAAATTCAAGAGCGAACTTGAGCTATCCTCACCTCACAATAGGTCCAATTCTCTAAATGTTTACCTTTTAGTTATAAATATTCATATATATATATATATATATATATATATATATATATATATATATATATATATATATATATATATATATATATATACGTATGATATTTACAGTTACGGGTCACCTAACGCTTCAACGCTTTTTTGTAATTTACGTTTTTCTTTATTTATTGACGTCCGCGTTACTTTTGGTATGAAGAGCTTTACTCTCTGTAGAGTACACCTGAAACATGTATGCACATATGTAACCAATAATGTTTGTATATATAAAAATTTATACTAAATAAAAATCTATACTAAAACAATCAAAAATGTATACTAAAGAACCGCTCTACTTGTTATTGAGCACTTTTTATAAAGACTAGAGTTTCAACGGATTATCTTCTACAGAAACTAATATATATATATATATATATATATATATATATATATATATATATATATATATAAAAGAAAAATCCCGGAGACCGAGAAAATGCCAGGGGCGCTGGGGGGTTAAACCGGATGTTTATATATATATATATATATATATATATATATAATCAAATATAAACTAAAAGTAAACTTTTAGTAGATAGAACCTATAGTTAAATGGTTTAAGCTCAATATACGAGATAGAGCAATTATAAAGGTAGAAGAAATAAGAGTGATAAACATGTACGAATGTCCAGATTTATTTCAAACTTAGCTTGTTCAATGCAAGGAATATTCTTTAATAAACTAATGTTTATTGTTCTTTCCTAAAGCCAAGGCTTTTCAAAGATCGAAATCTTTTCATCAGAGGATATATATATATATATATATATATATATATATATATATATATATATATATATATATATATATATATATATATATATTCCAGAAAAGCATCATATATATATGTATATATTGATACGTAATAATCCAAAAAGTACAAACGTGTAGGCATTTTTAGATGAGTCCTAATGAAAAAAACAACCGAGGCTCTACCTTTCTTTACTCCGGTTATGTAACAGTACCAATGGTGGTATCCTGTATCGGGCGATAGATAACAGAAGAGACGATAGCAAAGATAAAAAATGTAATGATTTTGGGAAACACGGGTTTCAACTTCTTAGACTCTCCTAATCAAGAAAAAATTGAAAGATGTTTTCCCGAAATCATGAATTTTTCATGTTTAAATGAGAAAACCGTAATTACGCACAGTAAAGATTAACGTTCGTTTACAGTTCTATTATGTTCTTCATTACAAACTAAAAATTGTTATCTGACCTATAAAATTGCACCTTTTAGATAATGTCAGGTCAACATACTGAGAAAAATTGCATTTTGATGTAAGAAACTTTGGGTATCTTTTACAATAATCCTCAGAGTGAAAACGCTCAAAAGACAAATATAAAAGTAACTGTAGCCGATAAAAGTTATTTTCCAACTTATCTGTGACATTTGTTTGTACTTTTTAAGCCGTTTCAACTGCTATTTATTAGAAATCAGTATTTTTGTCACAGGAACATGGGGGGGGGGTCGTAAGCGAGGCTGGAAAATAGGCTCGTCGGCGCCATAATTTTTAATTAAAAATCCGTGCCCCCAAAAAACAAGAAATTTTTTTTACATCTAATAAAACCCCATTTATACTACGTAAAAATATAAGCAAATGTCATAGGTAAGTAGGAAAATATCTATTCTCGACGTAGGTCACCTTCACTTGTTGTATTTTTTTTTTTTACCCCGTTCTCTTTCGTTTTTTTGGACCCCGTCCGCGACTCTGCGGATTATTGTAAAATATATCCGATACTTTTACTTAAATGACAGGTTGGGGTTACAGTTCAGACGACAAGAAACAGCTTACTTTCTGCATGGTTCAATCGACGTTGTATTTTTCCCATATTTTGAATCCAATCAAGTAAAACAATAAAAGGTTCCTAATTAATAGAAATTATTTAATTCTATATTCTTCACGTTATTTGTTTAAATGCAAAAACATTAGAAAACTCAATTAATTAATAGTTGATTCAAGCACGCATTTAGATCGATATACAAATCAATAAAACAGTTAAAATGCAGAACATCGTAAGTTAATGATCGATATCAGTAGTAAATTCCACTAGTAAATTCCATTAGTAAATTGCACTTTTGTAAGCAAATACAAAAATATAATATTAATTTAAAACAAACATTACAGCACTCATTCTAAAATTGAACAATTTGTAAAAAGTTGAATATCAAGTGTAGCAGCAAGTCCTTGGAGCATATACCAGAAAGAACTGTTGGAAATAATTTATACACCATCAACTATGACTATGCAATCCCTACAGCTACATATCTAGAAAACGGAGCTGTTAAAACTGGCATCGTAATATGGGACAAAAGGGAGAAGGTAGCAACCCTAGTTGAAATCAGTGTCCCTAATGATGCAGGATTGAACAGAGCAGAAAGCGAAAAGATTACAAAATACCAAGGTCTTATGTACGACATGAAAAGAAACTGGAATCTTAGGAAAATCTCCATCATACCAGTAATTATAGCAGCAACAGGACTAATGAAAACGAATTTCAAAAGCTATCTGGCGAGTACACCCGGTGAACCGAGTGCAAGAGAAATACAAACAATTGCACTTAAAGGGACGGTTAGAATCTTAAAAAGATCTCTCGGCTGGAGTGTCTGAAATAGCCGGTGAATGTCTGGCATTCGGTAGGATGCCCCATCTCCAGCAAAAACGGAAAGATAAGGGAGAAAAAAAAGAGGAAACATATTTTTAATATCAATTATTATCTGTTATCTATTCTTGGCGAAGTCTTTTCAACAATAAATTGGCATGAGTGAACTTGATTGTATTGTAATGGTGCATGTAATATTCAATTAAAGTCATATCTCTATGCTGATGAGTCCTGATTGAAAAGGGACGAAACGTATACGTACATAGATTATAAACAACAACAAATATTTTATATTTGTCGCTCCTCGTAAAATAAGTAGAGCCCTCTTAATGGTAGTACAAACACAGCATGACGTCACTTGCTTTATAATGCATCATTCCTTCTTTAATAGTAGTAGAATGCCTGGATATCGTGCCGCTTTAAAAGTGTTAAAATTATCATTGTTTATCGGCTATTCAATTGGTGGGCGCGCGGTTTAAGACGTTGGATGCAAGTTGAAAAATACTTGTTATCCAGGGTTTCGAATCGTACGACCGGTAGTGAATAGTCATATCTCTATGCTGATGAGTCCTGATTGAAAAGGGACGAAACGTATACGTATATAGATTATAAACAACAACAAATATTTTATATATATATATATATATATATTTCATAAGCGATGTTTCTGACAAAGGGGGAATAATTGCTGTTTTATGGGTAGGAATCTATTCGTCGAACACTAATTGTTGGTTAGTTTTTACCTTGAAGTAGTATTTCATATCTCCTTGCATCAAGTGGATTCATGCCTTGTCTGGAGCGACTTCCATAACACATTAGTGATGTACATCCGGTTTCAGACATGCGTAAACTCTTATATCGGATTATTTATCGTCGACTTTATAGTTATAAGGTTTATAGCATTTCGACTCTTCAGACTCTCAGATTTTCATCGGTTGCTTTTCGTCGAAGCGGAAACCTTCCTTTAACCCACTATTCATAATTCCGCTTTTTAGACTTTGAGCCATTTTAAATTAGCTACTTCCCCATATATTAATCAGATGCGCAGTATGTATAAGTCTCGCAGGAATATCCCCTAAGCAAGTTCTTTATCAATCCACTAAAATACACTATTTAACATTGTGAGCATACTAGATTAATTTCTATCTTAGTTTAATATATATATATATATTTATTCATCATTGTACCGGCCGACGTGAAAGTGTATTATCGCACATTGTTCCGGTTTTGTGGTTTTATTGTATGTATTTGGGACCGATTATTTGCTTGTTGGCTTGGTGGAAGAAATAATGCACAAGCTACATTTCTAAGACTTTTCTAGGACTTTCTTTTTTTATCGTTGTTCTTCCTTGCTTTTCAAGTTTGACTTTTATTTTTATTTTTATTTTTTTCCTCTTCTCTTCTTAAGTGACCTCAACTATTACAACGCCACATTGTGTTTTGTCGGCAGTTGAAACCAGTATTCCAGACATTTAATTTCCCTGATGATCTGCCAAGCAAGTAACTGCTTGGTAGTGAAACACGTGTAGGAAAAAACATTTAATTTGAATAAATAGTATTTGTAAGAAAAAATATCTTTAATGGTGATCATTGGTGTCTTGAAAGGAATGCTTTGGTAAGCCTTCATAAAATCACATATAAATGCTCTGTACTCTGTAATCGAGTATCATCGAGCTTGTTTTTTATTGGAACAACCCCGGTCTTCACTGAATGATCTATTTTATAAGTGAAAAATCTAAATCTATAT
>OY744541.1:12183135-12188135 GCA_963556195.1 Sepiola atlantica | reverse complement strand
AACATAAACGATCAATTAGGAATGTCTGTGTTAGGATGTAATCTCGAGTGCATACATATGTGCGCACGAAAGGGAGAAAAACATGAAAGAAAATAAAACAATAATAGAAAGAATTGTACGTTTGTTACATCTTGCAGAAAAAATATCTGGGCATAATTACAGGTGTGTATATTCATACGAATTACAGATGTGTATATTCATACAAATTACAGGTGTGTATATTCATACGAATTACAGGTGTGTATATTCATACAAATACGTACACATATTTACTTGCTTATGAATACAAAAAACTGCATAAGTGAAACGCATTTGACTGTTAAACAGGATATTATAATCACAAATGAAATTCATATCTGCTTCCGAAATGTAAAAATCAAAATCTAATGCCAAAAAAAATTATGTCTAGAATCCTTATTCCAATTTTGATAATTATCTACTACATGATGGGGTTCTAGAAAATGTCTAAATTTTAAAGCTTTAATGGCCTGAAGAAGAAATTTAAATTCAGGGAATCTTGCTTAATTCGTGTTTAATTAATATGGATCAAATTCAATGCAAATCTGAAATATCTTAATTTTTTAAATGAGGGGTTGTGCACATATTCTGTTTCCTATAAACCCTTTAAAATATTCCAAAGAAACTAAAATTTTGGTAATATTTATTATTTTATGTTTAATTCTATTGTAAAAATTTTACAAAAATCGAAGGTGTTTAAATTTTCATCATAGAGAACATAGATAAAGTACATTACTATATAAATGTTTGTTCATTTAGCTTGATGAAGGTTTAGTTTGTTCGATAATGTTCCTGGGAGACTACGGTTCAATCCTAGAACGAGTCATACTAGAGATTAAATAATTGTAATTGTTAACCCATTGCTTAACCACTTAATATTATAAAATAAGTTCATAAGTAAGTGGAGTAAACCTTGGGAAACGAGTTGTGCTGTTGCAATATGTTTATGTAATAACTTAAGTAAAGGGAGTTAACGGGTCGCTTTCGACTAAGGTCAGCCACTTTAACATTTGTTTAAGTATAGTTCACCGTTTGCAACAGACAAATAGAAAATCTTATCGTCGGCTAATCTACGAAGATTATATCTACCGTGAAATAAAAAGTTGTACAGCTTAATACAGAATACATCTACTAAACTGAAAAGGTTATATCAATACAAACAGTCGATAGATAAAACTGAAATTAAACACATCAAGGAAAACATGAGAGAGGATATGAGAAACTAGGTTCCTTACAAAACGAAGGAAAAACGAAACGGCAAAAGTAAAGACTCCACAACACATTCCAAGATATTACATAAAATACATAAATTAATCCATGCTAGCACCCGGAACTACAATATTAAATATCGAAGGTAACACCTATTTGCCAAAAGATTGAATCAGCAAAGTAAAAAAAAACATTTGACTGAAATATCAAATTAGATGAACAAAAGGCTCCAGTTATGTTGGTTGCTTAAAAAATTAGTAAAATATAGAAAACAGAAAGTATTACAGACTAACCAGACGTCAAAATGACGTTCAAGATAGATGAACGAATGGGGATAAAGATGTTAGATTCCAGCAGTATAAAGAAAATATTTCTTTTTGTAAAATAATTGGAGCTTTTTTAACTAAATTGGAAACGGGGGAAATGATACAAACATGAAAATTGAACCTGAAAGAAAATAATCTACTACAGTGATATATATATATATATATATATATATATATATATATATATATATATATATATATATATATATGATAATTTTATTTAACCAGACATGTACAAAATCTGCGACACTGGCATGTCGGTGTTATCAATTAACAGTTTGTATTAACTTAGATCACATCAGGCAGAGTTAGAATCTGATTTTAACCTCAGATCATATTTGGAGAATTTCTCTCCAAATATGATCTGAGGTTAAAATCGGATTCTAACTCTGCCTGATGAGGTCTCAGTTTATAGTAACTGTTGATCGATAACATCGACATGCCAGTGTCGCAGATTTTGTACATGTGTGTGTAAATAAAATTATCATATATAAAGCTCTATTTTGATATTGAGCACTTTTATAAACCCGGTTAAAATTCTCTAGATTACCACCCTGTGGATATTTTTTACCTGGATTATTGCCATCAGTATTATATATATATATATATATATATATATATATATATATATATATATATATATATATATATATATAAACTCAATAACTGGTCACCTCTGGGGAGATGTTTTATCAAGTAAAAAAGAAATAAGTTTTGTTATTCTTGTTTATGATTAAAAAAAATGACTCAATAACTGGTCACCTCTGAAGATTGAATTTGTTCCGAAATATAAGATTAATGTAAAAAATATATATATAAATTAATCTCGCATTGTTAATGGCTTGCATATCAATTTTATTAACATATCCAACAATGCTTTAAATAGACGACCAATCAATATTACTTATATATATATATATATATATATATATATATATATATATAATTTATTTGTAAAATACAGTAATTCAATGTAACATCAGTACCGTCGGTTTCAAAACGAGAGGTTAATTTTTTTTTCTAAAATGTTTATCAGCTGACGATAATCGGGATTAACTTCCCGCTTTGAAACACACGGTACTGATGTTACATTGAATTTCTGTATTTTATAAATAAATATTTACGCACTTAATCCTTCGAAATCTCGGATTTCTTAATTAATTGAGCACTCTGCTGGTTTTTTCCTGCTTTACCACACAGTACTTATATATATATATATATATATATAATATATATATATATATATATATATATATATATGTATATATATATATATATATGTATATATATATATATATATATATATATATATATATATATATATATATATATATATTACTATTTCATGATGTATCCACCTAAAATTTTATAAGGGGATATAATTTTTGTATCAATTTTCAGTATTTATTGGAACAGTGCTCTATAGGGAAGGAGAGCTAGGTAGTAAGTTATGTAAATATATTTATATCAATTAAGCTACACAGAGGCCTCCGCGTTTCATCCCCCAGGGGGAATCTTCAAGCTAAAATGATGGTGGGCAAAGCAAACCAGAAACGTAGAATGACAATACAAAAACATAAATATATGTGTTTAGGAAATTTAAGAATGAACATAATGTATAATTAATATAGAAACCTTGAAGATGACTTGAACAAATATCCGAAATGGGTAATCCCGTAGCTGCAACGGAAGAATGCAAACACGAAGAAGGAATATAGGAATGAATAATCGAAAAGAGATAATCACGTCGATGCAAAAAGATGGCAAGAAATTAATGGCAAACAACTAAAGAACGATAGACACCTTAGCGAACATGTCGGACATGTTTACTACGAAACTTGCTGAAAAAGAGCTACAACATTTTGGATAACCGCAAACTAATCAGAAGGAATAAAAACGCTACCGAAATGCGACAGCAGGGACGAATGATTTGAAATATATTGAGCAGCCGGAAAACGCACGAAATACGAATATAGTCTTCACATCAATAGACTATAAAAAGCATATGACACAATTTCTTGCGACTTATTCTTCTTCTTTCGTGTGAATCAGATAGTTCTCGTGTTGGCATTAGTTTCCCCGATGTTTTTCTAGTAAGAAATCTTTCTGCAAAGACATCGGGTACTTACGAGAAGGACCACGAGAAGGTTGTCAACATTCCTAAGTGAAAGTGGTATTGGATTCGAACTTGGAACACCCAGGTCTTCAGTCCGTGTCGATGTCGACTTAACCACCGTCACCTCCTACTTTCTTGCTTGAATACGCGTAACCTACCTAAACAAACTGGCAACTTCATGCGGAAAGCAATGGAATATAGAGACTACGAATAGCAAAGATACAGATACACATTTTTTAGGGAAATTATTCTGTCATTAAACAAATTCTACTAATAAGCGTTTTTCCAACGATGTTCTGCTCCACTTCTGCGGGTTGCGAACAGGGTAAACAGAAAAAAAGCAGCCCAACAAGCAAACAAACACATACACAGAAACACGGACAATAAAAATCTCAAGGAATATAATTCCTACTACCAAGGTCAAGCCTCTCTCCAATCGCCACAATGTTGGATATATGTGCTTGTTTTACAACTACTTCAACAGAATGTGCTGCGACGACTTTATTGCAATTGTACTCCTAAAACGCAAATACCCCTAACCAACTCGGCAAGCAGCAAAATCCCAACTATTCACTGTAGAGGTTCCTAATTGCCGGAAAACGTTCTACTCTAATATCTTCTTTCCTCGAACTGTTTCTCTTTGGAATTCCTGCTCCCTGTTTCCCCGACTGTACAGAGATATAGAGATTTAAATGTAATGTGAACAAATATCTCGCTACACGAATACTTACTTATTATACTCAATATGAATCTGTCCTCTAATTCACAGTGCCCCATACGACGAAGTCGCAATATGCTTTGATTAGGAATAATACTTTTTAAAAAATTATTTCTTAAATTCAACCGTGATGCATGTGGGTTTTTTTCTTACACCAGTCAGCCATTACATTTTGTTATATTGTACATTAAAGCCACCTCTCCTTAAGAATACATATCATAAGAAAAAATTAAGGGAAAAACGTCCATAAACTTATTGCTAGTATGATAATAATAGATTTACGAAATCCACTAAATGTTGTTTTGGAAGGACGCAACGGATCAAAGTGCTAAGTTATATTCAGTACAAAGCGACAGTCTTCTGAAGGTTGAAGGTTCAACTCCCAGAACGGGTGATACTAAGAACACAATACTTAAGACTTCTACCCGGATATGCTTGACGAAAAGAGAGCCGCCAACCCCGTGTATTAAATATGGTTACCGTTGGAAATTACGTGCAGATACCCGAGTTCGACATCTAGATTCCCGTGTTCGATAAGACGAATCATAAGAAGGTTGGAGGTTACATCGGCCGAAACGTTGTGGTAATAACATCCAATATGAGAACACTAGTT
>OY744541.1:12160635-12175635 GCA_963556195.1 Sepiola atlantica | reverse complement strand
ATCATCCATTTGTTCGTTTGTTTTTAAAACTGTTTTCCCCTTTTTTTTTTCTGTAATCCTAGATATTCTCTCACGTTTGTAGCCGCTGATTGAGGAAACGACTTTCTCCTTGTCTTCGTTTTTCCTTTTCCAGTTTAACAAAGATAATGGACATTGATGTTTTTCACTTTTTTACAAGAACCTGCCAACATCTTTTGGCTACTTAGAACGCTTCCATTCATTTGATATCTTCTTTCTTTCATAAATTTTTTTCTTTTTTCTTTTTTTTCCTTTTTTTTTCTTTTTGTTTTTCTTTTTTCCTTTTTCTTTTTTTGTTTTTTTCTTTTTTCTTTTCTCCTTTGTCTTTTTTTCTTTTTTTCTTTCTTTCTTTCTTTCCTTTTTCTTTTTTTTCTTTTTTCTTTTTTCTTTTTTCTTTTGTCTTTTTTCCTTTTTCCTTTTTTTCTTTCTTTCTTTCTTTTCTGTTTCTCTTTCTTTTTTCTGTTTCCTTTTTTTCCTTTTTGTTTTTTTCTTTTTCTTTTATTTCCTTTTTCTTTCTTTCTTTTTGTTTTTCTATTTTTTCTGTTTTTTTTCTTTCTTTCTTTCCTATTTCATTTTTTCTTTTTTCTTTTGTCTTTTTTCATTTTTCTTTTTTTCTTTCTTTCTTTCTTTCCTTTCTTTTTCTCTTTCTGTTTTCTTTTTTCCTTTTTCTTTTTTTTCTTTTTTCTTTGATTTCTGTTTTCTTTTTCTTTCTTTCTTTGCTTTCCTTTTAATTTTATTTTCGTTTTTCTTTCTTCCTTTTTTATATTTCTTTTTTTCTTTTTTCTTTCTCTCTTTCTTTGCTTTCCTTTGACTTGATATTTAATTTTTTTATTTTCGTTCATCTTTCTTTCTGTTTCCTTTTTCTTTTTTCTTTTCGTTTCTTTCTTTCTTTAATTTCCATCGACTTCATATTTTATTTTTTACTTTCTTTTTATTTTTTCCCCTTTTTATTTTTGTTTCTTTCTTTCTCTCTTTCATTTTTTCTTTCCTTTGAGTTGATACTTTCTTTTTACTTTCTTTTTGTTACTTTCCGTTTTCTTATTCTTTCTTTTCTTTCTAGATAGCTTCTTTCTTTTTTGACAATTTTCTATCACGGTTTTTTTATCACCCGTTTTGTCTTTTTAATTATTAATTTTTTTATACTTTCGATCCCTTTACTTGTTTACGTTCTTTTTCTTCAATTCTTTCGTCTTATTTCTTACGAATAACGTTACTTTTTACTTTTTTTCTCTTAATATCCCCTTTTTTATTTCATTTTTTCTTATTTTCTTTCTTGTTTTCCTTTCTTTATTCCCTTTTTTCTTTCTGTCTTTTTTCTTAATTTCATTCGTTTTTACCATTTTGTATTCTTTCATACTTTTTAGAAATTTCTTTCTTTTTCTCCCATCACTTTGTTCTCCCTTTCTTTTTTCTTTCTTTCTTTTTTTCCGAGGTTAAACTTATATGTTTTCCCGCTTTCTTTAGTTTTTCTTCTAATTTTCTTCTTTTGTTTTCATTTAGTCTTCATATATTCTTCATAGATTTTTTCTTCTTCTGTTTATATTTTTTTCTCTATTTCTTTTCTTCGTTAAATCCGTATCCGTTGTTTTTCTTCCCTTTCATTTTCTTTTATTTCATTTTCTTTTATTTCATTTTCTTTTATTTCATTTTCTTTTATTTCATTTTCTTTTATTTCCTTTTCTTCCCTTTCATTTTCTTTTATTTCATTTTCTTTTATTTCATTTTCTTTTATTTCCTTTTCTTCCCTTTCATTTTCTTTTATTTCATTTTTTTATTTCCTTTTTTTATTTCCTTTTCTTTTATTTCCTTTTCTTTTATTTCATTTTCTTTTATTTCATTTTCTTCCCTTTCATTTTCTTTTATTTCATTTTCTTTTATTTCATTTTCTTTTATTTCCTTTTCTTCCCTTTCATTTTCTGTTATTTCATTTTCTTTCTTTCATCTCTCGTTCTTTTCTCATCTGTTCTTTTCGTCTTCTTTTGTTTATTATTATATTGCAATTCATTATTCTTTCTTCCGTTCGTTTTCCTACTTTTCTATCTTTTAAAAAAAATATAAGTCGCCACAGACAAGGCATGAAGCCACTTGATGTAAGGAGCAAAAGAAAAACAAAACCTACTTCAAGGTCAAAAACTAACCAACACTGAGGGTTAAATTGATAGATTCCTACCCAGAAACAGCAATTCTCCCCCCTTTGTCAGAAACATGGCTCACGGAATGTGAGGATTAACAGACAAAATAAGGGAATCGAGAGTTACGAAGCTGCTGAAAGTAAACGCACGGTCGACTTTCTACTCTCGTAGATCCACTTTCTACTCTATTTTCTTATTTCAATCATGTGTTCATCGGATTTTCCTTTTTTGTAATCGTCCCTTCATTCATTAATTCCTCGTTTTTCAATCGCTGTTTTATTTCCGTCTATCCTCCTTTTCTTTCATCTGTCTTCTATCGTTTATTCCTTCATCTCCTCTCTCTTCCAGTCATTCTCTGTAATTATTTTGGCAAAGGCCTTCATCTATTTAACAATCTTCTTTTCTTTCATTCTTTCTTCCAGTATTCTTTTATGTTTCTTTCTTCCCGTGTTTCATTCACTCGTCTACTGTTCTTTACAAATAGTTTTCGCACTCCAAAGCTGACTAATACAACTCCTTATAACCAGCCCTGCCTATCTCCATCCCTCTGTCTCTCTTCTATTCTCTCTCTCTCTCTCACGCAATCGCTCTCTCTTTCCCTCTTTCTGAACTCCACTTTAAAATTTTTAATTCTTTAAAAAATTGATTAAAATTCTTTTATTTTAAATCTTCCAATAAATTACCATTATTTCGTTTAGTGTCCTTTTTTTAAATGCGTTTTTCTTTCCCCGCGTGTAAATTCTTCAATTCAACAGAAGTATACATAGCGTTACACTCTAATTATACTCAAATCATAGATATAGCTTATTGCAGCGTCAGTTTGCACAACTTGAAGGACGCATTGTGCTCTCTCCTCTCTTGTCTAATTTCAAATCCGTGCAGTATATCATTGCCTATATTATTTGTAGAGCTGCCTATGACACTCATCGTCACCGTGCTGGTACGACGCAACCAACCCTCGCTTGGACTCTATACGAAGCAACTGCCACAAGGAGGACCACTGGTACGATAAACATCGCCGACTGAAGTGCAACCACCGCCGCCGCCGCCTCCTACGCACGAGAGAGAGAGAGAGGGAAAGAAAGAGAGCGCCAGAGAGAGTAGGTTGCAGGAAGGAAGAGTGACAGACGCTTTAGCTAAGGGTGGTCACAAAGACCAAGATCTCCCTCTCACGACCATGTCGGCAGCATTGGCTATAATGGAGTAATGCCGGACACATGGACAATGGAAACGTGGAGTACTAATATGGCATAGTGTTGTTTTTTTGTTTTTTTCGGGGAAGGACGGCGCAATCATATTTCGTATAACCCCCATCACCTCCAGAAAGAAGAAAAAAAGAAAGAAAAAATACAACTTTATTATTGAATAAACAAAATAGTTGTATACTACTACTTCCATAAACACACACACACGTACATACACATAATATAAGTCAATACAATGTTCTAGTAGAGTGTCATATATATATATATATATATATATATATATATATATATATATATATATATATATATATATACATTTGTATACATATATACACATAGCAAAAGAGCGTTTTTTCTAGTGGTGTATATATATATATATATATACATATATATATATATATATATATATATATAAAACGTCGCGCATGCACGGATGCTCGCATCATTTGGAGAGTGAAAAAAAATTTACACATAAAAAAAAATGGGGCCCCCTCGCTATTATAGAGGTGGTAAGAATCGATGTTTAGGATGTCATCGATAGCCTTTAATAACAAGACAAGTTCTTCTTTCATGGCGGGTTAAGTCCAGACAGCGTTTCTTACTGTATATATATATATATATATATATATATATATATATATATATATATATATATATATATATATATGTATAATGTTTGAGACACTGATGTCGTCCGTAGCAGACAAAACAGCAGAGAGAGAAGCAAGTGTTTTGGAGAGCGGTGTCCACGAGGTTATTATAATCGACAAACGGTTTAAGAACTCACCGACAACACCAACCCCACAACCACAACGGAGGATTTAATATAAACTACATATACTTCATATACTGGTATTTTACTTACGAAAACACACACACATATACATATTTATATATATATATATATATATATATATATATATATATATATATATAATCATCTGAGTTTTGTGGTTTACCAAAATCGTCTCGTGGCGTACGTTTTTCTGCGTTTGAACCGGTGTGTAAAGCAACTTATGAAAATCACTAAGGTAGGCCCACTGAATATCATAATTTTATTATACATACATACATACATATATATATACATATACATATATATATATATATATATACATATACATATATATATATATATATATATATATATATATGCATGTATATTTTTATATATGTATGCCTGTATATGTCTTCTATTTTGTATTGTTTTTATACATTTCTTAAAAGCAATATTTATATGTTATTATTGAAGCAACAATTTACATCGACGTTCAACAGTAATTCTCCAATTTTTCACAAATATTTATAGGTTGTAAATAATGATGTTTCACACACATGCATTCTCTTCTCTCTATATATTATGTATGTATTTGGTATATATATAATATATATATATATATATATATATATATATATATAATGTATATATATGTTGTATGTTTGTTTTATATATAGTTTGCCTATATATATATATATATATATATATATGTTATGTGTTTTTTTTATATATAGATTGTATATATATATATCTTGTGTTTTTGTTTAATATATTGTTTGCATATATATATATATATATATATATATATATATATATATATTATATGTATGGGTGTAGTAGTAGGAAAAGATGTTTATGGCAAGTAAGCTACACGGAAAATGTTCATATTACATCTACCAAGGAAAGGTTCAAGCTAATATGACTGTTTCTGCGTAGCTTACTTGCCATAAATATATTTCCGTACTATTACTAAGCTCTTCTAACGTATTGAGCACTATTAAATACACACAGAAAATATATATACGCAATATGTATATAATTATCTTATTATAGTATATGTGTATATACATGCACTAACAATATGTATGTGTATAAGTAAATGTGTGTATATACATATCTATATATGTGTTGTGTGTGTCGTCTCGTGTGTCTATTTTTTCACGTGCTAATATGTTCTCTATGTATTTTTGTTAAAGTTAACCTCCTGCATTATAACGGTTGATAACGGGATTCTTGTTTGTAAATAAAAAGAAACCGTTATTTACATATTGCATAAGCGTTGTATTTTATTTATTTTAAAAACTATTCTTTTTACATACATACGTATATACATATGTATCACATATACATATATGTGTGTGTGTGTGTGTGCGCGTGTCTGTATGTTGTGTTTCAATTTGAATGACTTTATAATATGTACTCACTAGGAGTTCCCACACAGTTCATCAGTGATTGAACACCCACAACTGGTGGTATTCCCTGGAGTCTGAGTGACAACAAGTCTCCCCAGATTTCCAGTATTCTCCACCTCTTTTCGATAACCACCGCAAACAAACTTGCAGTATCACAACACCCGTTTACCATTGATTTCTCCCTGGTAAGGGGCATTGCTCTTCACTGGGATTTGAGTGGCAATAAGTCTCCCCAAGGTCCCAGCAGTCCCTGCATTTTCAGTGGAGGTCTGGTTTGTGCTGTCCCTCCTCGGTCTTCTCATCCTCCTTGGCCCTATGTAAATATTTTGTGTGGTGTCAGTACAATTTTTTTTTTTAAATGGGGGGGGGGAGCTGATGGTGTTTCTTGCTATTTTTTATTATTATTATTATTATTATTATTATTATTATTATTATTATTATTATTATTATTATTATTATTTGCATATGTTATTTTCAGTTGATATCAATATATAAAACAATTAATATCATTTACATTTTACTTCCGCGTTCAGAAATGATTGTTTTTTTTTTTATAAACCGTTGATATTTACAGAAGTACATATTTGCTTACAATGCAGATTCACGTATTAATAACAAAACCAAGTATTTATTTTCTTATAAATACGTAAATATTTAAAATTACATGTGTCTGCATATGTGTGTGTGTGTGTGTGTGTGTTATATTGAGTTGTTTATTGTTATATATCAGTGTTTGGTGTATTTATTCATATGCTGTTCTACTGTTGCTAACGTCATTCTGATCCTGGTTATAGAGATTAATAAAATTTTACAAAAGAAAAAAAAATTTTTTTGAATCTTTAAATAATTACAAAAAAGTGTGAGCGTATATTTGTGAACACTGCAGATTTCCCTATCTAGAACATTTCAAGATATATTCTGCATACACACACATACACTCACATAAACAATCACACAAACGCATATACATGTGTGCGTGTGTGTTTATGTATGTATTTATGTTGTTAATATTCTCTATTTGTTGTATAAAACCAGTTGGCTTTGAAGAATCGCGTGGTTCGAAATATTGGCAATTACTACGTATGTTATATATATATATATATATATATATATATATATATATATATATATATATATATATATATATATATATTATTTCATGTATCCACATAAAATGTTATAAGGAGATATAATTTTAATAATCAATTTTTTGTATTTACTTTAACAGTGCTCGATACGTGAGAAGAGCTAAGTAGTAAGTCATGAAAATATATTTATGGCAATTGAACTCCAGAGAGGCTACCGCGTTTCATTCCCGGGAGGAATCGTCAGGCTAAAATGCATTTTAGCCTGACGATTCCCTCTGGGGATGAAACGCGGAAGCATCTGCGTAGCTTAATTGGGATAAATATGTTCTCATTACTCAATATATATATATATATATATATATATATATATATATATATATATATATATATATATATATATTCAAGTTAGCCTCAAGAGAGCAATTAATACGGAATTTCAATTTAATAAGTTAGACATTATAATATATACTATATATAGACATTTTATTTGTTAACCACTAAATTTTTCATTAATTAATCTCTTGAGGATATTGTCAATACACACCCATATACACACAAACACACACACACATATATATATATATATATATATATATATATATGAATAAAAATGAGGATAAATATATGTATATTTATATATATATATATAGTCAGCAACATACGGACTCTTTCGCTATATGACATCTCTTCAGTGCGGCTAGACCAGTTACTGCACCAATCCGGGATTGATACTCAACCGTCGATCTGACAGTCGGCGCCTCTACCCCTGCGCTATCATACGATACTGACTGAGTGATATCTCAATGTAAACATTGTCAAGTGCCGGAAGCTCGAATTAGTTTTACCCAATGAGCTATGCCTTAAGACTAATGGTAGTTGGGTATATCCTTACAAATAAGCTCTACCCAAGGTAAGGAGTTTCATATAGTCATCCACATGAAGACTGTTTCGCTGTAGCACAGCTCTTCAGTGCGGCTAGACCAGCTAGTGCCTCAAGCCGGGATTGAAACTGAACCAATTCGATACATATATGAAATGTTTTTAGAGTCTGATGTCGACCGTGGCACACTGTACAGCGAGAGACGCAAACGCGTTGGAGAGCGTTGTTCCACGAGGTGATTATAATCGACCAACGATTAAAGAAAATCACCGACAACGCCGCCCTTTACCCACCAGCTCGTTTGCCTACCACAGCGGACTCTAAAGCAACCGATTTGCCTTCAATCTCTAACTGAAGTACGTGGCCTGCTAACCACACTGATTAACTGCGAGACAACGTAACAGTCTGTCAGTACATGACTACATATGCAAACATACTAACAAACGTATAACACTAGTTCATTCATATACATACATATTATGAAGTCATATAATATATTGACTATATATAATTTCAGTGTTTACATCAATAGTGCTCAATACGTGAATAGAGCGAAGCAGTATTATGAATATATATTTATAGCAAGTAAGCATTCCCGAAGGAAATCATCGTGCTTATTTTCGCCTGATGATTTCATTCGGGAATGAAACATGAACTTTTCTGTATAGCTTAGTTGCCATAAATATATTTTCATACTAAATCTCTCTCTCCCCCTTTCTCTCTCTCTCTCTCTCTCTCTCTATATATATATATATATATATATATATATATATATATACAGAGAGAGAGGGAGAGGGGGGATAGGGAGGGTAGTCATAGATTTGTATACCGTTGTATGTATCTACCCCGGTGACGTAGTAATTACTTTCTTTAATTTTTTCGATGTTTTTTAGATAAACATAAACTCTAAAATATATAAACATGTGAATGACTATAGATACACATAATAGGTATAATTTTCGTCGGGGAGGGTAAATTCTTGAATCTTATCAGCTAGAATCTCATTGGATGTTTTGCTCCACTTTTCAAACTTTGAGTAGTGGTAGCAAAACAATAGCACCTTCTTTTGTGCAACAGTCCATGTTTGGGCTTTTAAGCCTCTTATGTTTCTTTTTTTGTTGCTGGAGTTGATGGAGATAGGGGGGCAGGACCTTTTGTCTCAAGGCCTGATGGCTGACCCTGGTTGGCCTCTGTCATAGCTGGATTCCAGAGGAAGGACGGTTTACACCATTGCTTACATTTTCCCGCCTTGTGTCTGAACGGGTTGATTGGCCCTTTTTATCCTGGTTGCCGGTCTGCCAGTATTTATTTTTGTTTTTATTCGTATTTTTCTCATTCATTTCCTCATTGCCAAGGGCTTGTAATTCATTTTTCTAAGCTGCCCTCTATTAATAGAGGGGGTGCCCCCGTCCGCAATTCGGGAGACGTGCTGGATCGATTGAGGAGACAGTACACCTTTTCTTTTAATATTTGGTCAGGGTTTACTTCTAATAAAAAAGTATCCTGACAAACCCCATTACAAAGAGACCGAAGACACCCGAGGGTAGTGTCTAGTAAGCATTCAAATATATATACGTGTGTGATTGTGTATCTATTAATTTGTTTGCACGTGTGTATTTTATATGAAGATCAGATATTTATGCTTAAAAATGTACGAACGTAGATTAAAACTTTGACGTGTTAAATGGAGAAGAAAGGAATCCAAGCTAAGTGGGTAATAAATAAATAGAAAAAGGAAGAAATAGAAGGAACGATAGATAATAAAAATGATGAAAAAAGATAGAAACTAATTGAGAGAGTTAACAAGTAGAGAATGTAACCCGATACTGAGCTTGACCGGAAAAAAATTATAAAATAGCTCATCCCCAAAAATATATACTGAAGGGGAAAGTTTTCCAAATTCATCTCACTTCCTTGTCTTCTTTTGTCTGAAGAGGTTGACTCTCTGTGAAGAGTACAACCGAAACATGTATGCATATATGTAACCAATAATGTTTGTATAAATAAAAATGTATACTAAAGAACAGCTCTACTTGTTATTGAGCACGTTATATAAACACTATATTTATTCTACTTGTAACTCGTTTAAAGATACGTTTTTATTATGTAAGATGTACAGATATACCTAGATAATATATACATAAGTGCATGCATATATATGTATACACGTGTAGATGTGTATCTCTGTGTCATAGAAATATCAGCTATGATGTGTTTCACCTATCTACGAATTCACAGTGTATATGTCAAGCTAACTTTACATATACGTGTGTGTAGATATTAACACACCCATATATATATATATATATATATATATATATATATATATATATATATATATATATATATATATATGATTTTTTTTATTTACACAGACATGTATAAAATTTGGGACACTAGCATGTCGATGTTATCGATCAACAGCTATTATAAACTGAGATCTCATCAGGCAGAGTTAGAATTCGATCTTAACCTTAGATCATATTTGGAAATAATTAAATGGAGAAAAAAGAAAGTGAATTTAAAATTTAAATTTCGGAAAGTCACGTGGTTGGGACCGTTAAGAATCAAGATCAAAATCAAAATAAAAAATAAAAAATAATAATAATAATAATAATAATGTCAAAAAACAAAATATTATATATATGAAATCATACAATCAATAGTTGTTCACAAAAGCATTCCATATATTTTCAATAAATACTTTATTAACTGACAATTTGTTTTTTGCCACTTTCGAAAAAACACATTTTCACAAATATTAACAAAGGGGCTTCATCAGTGTATAATGGGCCATAAATAGGCTGAAAAGTCAAAATGCATCGAATATTCATTTAATTTATACATATTGAAATTGTCTATTTGGTATCACTTTCTTTCACTCCAATCAAAGGGAAACCTTATTTAAATTGTAGTGTTTTGTATTTAAGAAATAATGATGTTATGTATATCATACTAATCTTTCTTATTCTGTTTGAAATGCCAATATTCAATTGATAAAAAGCAACAGGCAAATAATGCACATATAAAAGAATAAATAATTCCCAAACCGTTACACACACACACACCCACACACACACACATATATATATATATATATATATATATATAGTTATCCACACAATAACTGTATCGCTGTATCACAGCATTTTAGTGCGGCTAGACTATAACCTCTCATTAGCCAGGGATCGAACCTACAACCATCGAGTTAATAGTCGTCAGCTCTATCCATTCGCCAGTGGGAGAAGCGCTCGTAAATGTCTATTAATATAGACAGTTGGCCGCCGTCGCACCATGCTCAATTTGTTTATTTACAAAGAGCTTTGGGTTACGCTTAGAGGAAGCAGGAGACATCACCCAACAACAGTGCTCAACTCGAGAAGGGGGCTTAACTTGTCGAACCGTACTGAATAGATGTGATACAGCGAAACAGTCTGTCTGTGTATCACACACACACACACACACACACACACACACACGCACACGCACACGCACACGCACACGCACACACACATATATATATATACATATATATATATATATATATATATATATATATATATATATTAGCCTAGTGAGTTCCCCCGGTAATAAAACATGGACGTTACTGTGTAGCTTACTTACTATACAAATAGTTTTATAAAGATCTACTAACGTATTAAGAACAGAATATATATATATATATATATATATTATATATATATATATATATATATATATATATATATATATGAGAGAGAGAGAGACGTGATATATTATATTCAATTATAATATTATATATGTATATACATGAAATAGTAATGTATATATATATATATATAGGTATATGGGTGTGGAGGTAATGTGTGTATGTGTGTATAAGTGGCCTACAATTATGAACATAATTATCTTCATCATAGTTTTTACATCTTCGTCGCTTTCAAAAATAGTTTTATATAGTTATAGATGTGTAAACATATCCATCAATAGAAAAGTGTATATTTCAAGATAGGTATCCATATAAATACTGGTTTAAGTATAGTTTAGGGATTTAAAAAACTCATAGCACTGTAAAAAATTAATATTAAAAAAAAATTTCAGGAGATGACATTTTGAACTATGATGAATAATATTTTATAAAAAAACCTTTTCAACAATAAAAATTTTTAAAGAAAATATTTGAACATTTTTTTCCATTTTTTCTAAGATTAGCACTTTTATGAACAAGTAAAAATACATTTAATCACTTATTAGTTTTTTATATTGGATTTTCTCACCGGATTGATGCTATTAATGCAGCAAATACATCCGTATAACGCATACTCAATCGCCATGCGTGCTCGTATAGATAGGTGTGGAACAAGGCTTCACTCGTTTTGCACTGTCGTCTCAACATTCGTTTACCCAATGTAAAAACTTTAATATGTTATTGAATGTATTTTTTACGTGTTAATATACGATGTTTTACGTGTTAATATACGTAGTAATCTTAGAAAAAATATTTAAATTAAAAATAAAAAAAGTTCCAAATAAATCTTTTTTTAACCAAAAAAATAATTTGGATTTTTTTTTTTTTAATATTTTAATTAATTTATTTAAAAGTAAAATTTTGTTTTCTGAATGAATATTATTCACTAGGGTTTAAAATGTCCTCTACTTAAAATTTTGTTTAAGAAATATAATTTTTTTACAGTTCTATGATTTTTTTACGCTAAAATATACGTTAGCCTAAATGTGTGCATGTTTATTCAGTATTAGTATCATGTATAATTTTACATGTATACCAATTTTGTGTAGTTAGGCAAAATTAATTATTTTAAGAATTCTTCGTTGTATCTAAATCTATGACACAGAAAGCCTATCATATTAAAGGAAAAATGTCAATGAAATGTCATAGGTATGTGTCAACCAATGTACCTCTTAGTTTTGTTTCATTTTACTTCAGATGAAGTGCTCAGAAATCAAGGGGTCCCTTTCTTGGGTTAACACTTGATCTCTATATGAGATACATAGATATACGACTGTCCCATTTATGTTCTCGCTTACCCCTCAAATGTTGAGTTAGTAAAGAAGCTAAGAACATTAATTTTCCGCTCCCCAATTGACCAGTTCATTATGGTATAGTAAATCTTTCTTTTGGTTTCATGGTCATAGGAAAAAAAAATGTTTATTTTTATTTATTTTGTTTTAAATATTGTTTTTTTTGTTGTTTTTTTTTTAATGTATATTTTACTTCGGTGGAAGTTCTCATAAATCAAGGAGCTCCTTGATCTTTATATGAGATACACAGATACCCGAGTGCCCCATTAATGCTCTTCCTTACCTCTCAAACGTTGAGTTAGTAAAGAAGTTACGCACATTTATTTTGCTCTCCATATTCACCAGTTAGCTACGTTATAATATATATGTCTTTTGGTCTTTTGGTCTTACCAGATTCCAGGACAAGAATTCATCTGGTCTGGTAGAGTATCAGAGCTAAGTTCTGTTACTTGAAGTAACATTACTTGGATAAGGTGCACCGTTTCTTCGTATGAGCCAGTGTATAGCCGTGTCCAGGGGATATTATTTGGTCTTCGAATACTATGTTTGTTTGAATATTTGGTCAGGGTTTACTTGCAAGGGGAAGTATCCTCACGTCAGGTGGTCCTGACAAACCCTTGTACAGAGAGACCGAAGACACTCGAAGATGGTGTCTAACAGGTCACATTTCTTTTAATTTTACTTGATCTCCATATAAGATACATCGATATCCGAATGTTCCGTTAAAGTTCTCATTTACCTTTCAAGCGTTAAGTTTGTAAAGAAGTGAAGAACATTAAATTTATTCGCCCCAATTGACCAGCTGATTATGTAAGAGTATACAATTAGTTT
Source organism: Sepiola atlantica (assembly GCA_963556195.1). NCBI lineage: Eukaryota > Metazoa > Mollusca > Cephalopoda > Sepiida > Sepiolidae > Sepiola > Sepiola atlantica. The sequence continues at coordinate 12,162,272 of OY744541.1, read as the reverse complement.
ACTGTCTTAGTCTTACCGGACCCAAGGACAATAATTCATCTAGTCTGGTGGATTATTAAGCTAAGTGATGTTACTAGATGGAACATGACTAAGAGAAGTTGAACCATTCCTCGTATAGGCGTGTAGCCAAGCCGAGATCTTATGTGTGCTGCGAATCCTATGTTATTTTAAATAATTGAAGAGTTTGAATGCAAAACGCGATAAACGCCATTTAAAAATCACGAAACTGCCTCTACAAAAAGTGTTGCATTTTGACAGTCGACGACACCCGAACACTATTTGTTACATAATATGATACCGAAATAATGTCTTTTTGATTAAAATTAAAATCAGCTTTCATTTGAAGTCTAGAATTTATATATTCGTGTTTTTATTGTTTAAGGTCTAAATTTAAACGAATTGGATTTATCGCGTTTTGCGTTCTAACTCTTTAATTGTTCAGGGTTTACTTTTAGGGTGAAGTATCCTTATGTCACGTTTTTTACGACAAACACTTTTACAGAGAGACGGAAGCAACTCGAGGATGGTGTCTACTAGGTAATTCAAACTCTCCATCCATGTCTATGCTTACATGTTCCGTAAAACTTCGCAAGCCTATCACACATAATTTGTGTATGTTTAATTTTAACTACAGTATTATAACTATGTTGTATTATTGGGATTATTAAGACGACTGTTATTAACTTGGATGTAATTCTCACAACGTTTCGGCCCGTGTCACATCCGACATTCCTCAGGCGAGTATGTCGAACTCGGGAATCGACTAGCCACACCTGAAGAAGAACGGAGGTTACATCGGTTGAAACGTTGTGATAAAAACAGCGAAGATGAGAACAGTAGTCCGAATAATCCAGATGACACAAATTATCAATCCTCATCTAAAATAATCCGAAGCATAAAACGAATGTGTTTGAAGAAACAGATACCTCATAATGGTTGCGTTTTCATCAACCACTCCAGGGACCTAAGCATTTTTCTGCGGGATATGGATAAACAATAAAGGAAACTGTTAATTATTTTTCTAATGAGTTGCTACGTATTAAGGCCAAAAGTTACTCGAGTATAAAGGTTAATGAGATTGAATGATTTTCGATTTAAACATGAAGAATATTATTGTAGTAATAAAAATGATTAATGGAATGATTATATATGTAGTCGGTTTATTCGAGTATTTCTTGACATTCGATTTGAAGAGTACGATGTGGCAAACTTAAGGGAAACAGTCCAGCTGCAATGGGTTCCACATACAAGAAATATTTATACAAAAAAACTCTGTTCTATGGAAATTCTGTGTGACGCTAAGTACATCGTAGATGAAAAGAACATTTTTTAGATGGTGTTTTTTAAATCGAGTTCTTGCTGTGAATGTCTTACAAGAACGAACCTGAGATTAGAGCTCAGTAGAGCCATTTCCCTGGAAATACTGATTGAGTAGAAAGAGACTAACAACGTATTTCCTGTGTAAATGTATCCGTAAGAAAGAACAGATTTCAAAGTCGATTATCTACTCTGTCAGGTTAAGAAAAAGTGCTCTAAGCGCCACCTCACCAGAGTTAGAAGCAATACTCCATCTTAAGACGTATCTGACTTTTATACCGGTAGAGGGGTTCACTAGAAATCCGGTACTTTCTGGAGCA
>OY744541.1:12145635-12150635 GCA_963556195.1 Sepiola atlantica | reverse complement strand
ACACACACATACAGTTTGGTGAGTTTAACTTTTATTTTGTGGAAGTTATTCAAATTTAAAGATAGGACCCTTATTTGGCCCACCCTGTATAAACATCGTGTCGATTTTCGAAAAATTAGAAGTTTTGGCCAGATAAAATCACGTTTCTTTTAAATATGCGGTTACTATTAAAGCGACCGGATAGTAGTTGATTTGTATTCTCAGTTGTGCCGTTAAGATTTTCCACATTGTTTGGAAACAGGTTATTGGTCTGTAGTTATTTGGGGTTGTTAACATTTTTACTTATTTTTGTATTAACGTAGGTTTCATTTGTTAATCGACTCTGCTACGTCTGTTTTGAGGATAAATCCTCTGAGTTTCTGTGCTAGCCTTTAATGTAGGATCGTCAATTTTGAAAACCAGTATGCATGTATTCGATCGTCGTCTGGTACTTTTACAGTGTGCCATTTTCCTTAGAGTGGTCTTAATCGTTTGTTCATTAATTTCTGTTCCTGTTTTTCTTTCAATTTCCTGTAGACTATCTTTCATGTTTATCAGCAATTTGGCATTTTGTTGTGTTTTTGAGGCTTTTCCCGTGTCTTGCTCACGAAAAATGGTGTCTCTGTTATTCTTCTTCTTTCTCTGTTTACGTTTTCGTAAAACTGGAGTACAGTGTTTTCAAAGGTCATGTTCTGTTTTTACTGTTCCAAGTTGTATCTGTATCGTCCCAATCTTCCTTCTGTTGTTGCTATGTTTAATTTTAGTTCTTCATGTGTTTAGTCTTTTTTAACAATTCAGGTTTACGTTCTTCCATCGTTCCCCGTTCTCTTCCATCGTGTTTATGGGTTTGGCTTCTTTTTGAAGTTTGATGATCTGGGTTTCCAGTCTGATTACCTATCCAGACTTCGTCAGCCCATTCTTTTAGCGAGTCTTTTTACTCTTTTTAGTTTCGTACTTATTGATTTTACCCCTTACTATATTAAAATATACAGGTTTGGTATTGTATCTGATGGGATGTACGTGTGGAAGCTGTTTACTTTCTCTGTTTCTAATTTTAATTTCTTCCAATCTTCGTTCCTTAGGGATGGGAATTTTGTTTTGTTTTCGTTCATGAACATTTTAATGTTTTCTACCTCTTTTGCTTAGTGAGTTCCGTGATTTCGTGCCTCCTAAGTTTCAGTGTGTATTTCTTGCCCGTCTTCTATCTATGGGTTTTCGTAAAGGGGTGTTTCGTGATATGTTACGTTATTTATATTTTGTTTGATTCCATAAATTAGAGCTCCGAGAACCACCCCTGCTTGAGTATCTGTCTGGCTTGGTCTGCTATCCTTTGTTCCATTTTATGTTGGTCAGCAGACATGTCCCATAGGTATTTCATTCGTTTTCGATAGTCTCTTTCTGTTGGGTGACGGCTTCTGTAGTAACATTCCATTACCAGTATATTCTCTTCTGGGGTCAATTTCTTTCTATGGCTTTTTAAGTTTGTACTTTTCTATCCCTATTGTGTTTGGTATGTGCTTTAGTCGTAACTGGAAGTAGAGAGGTTACTTACATGTTTTTGGCCAGTGTTGTTGTTCATGACATTACCAGAGCCAATTTTATTATTATTATTATTATTATTATTTTTATTTATTGATTATAATTTATTATTAATAATAATGTTAATAATAATAATGTTGTTCGTTATGTTAGTTCGTGTTCGTGCATTACCGTGAGTTCGTGAATGCCGAGATAAATAGGTAAACAAATAAAAACAAAGTGGAAAGACAAACAACAGGCGGTCAAATCAATCGAGTTTATCGGCAGACAAATTGGCAGATAGACAGAACAGAAGATAAGACAAAATGGGCATACAGATAGAGAGACAAAGATTAAAAGTCTGCGATAAGTAACACATCGAATCAATCTGATCATATAGATATCTTTGTCTCTGTCTCCTCCGTCTCCTTTTCTCTCTCTCTCTCTCTCTCTATCTAGCTCTCTCTCTCAATCTCTCTGTCTCTCTCTGTCTGTCTGTCTCTCCCTCTCTCTCTCCTCTCTCTCTCTCTCTCTCTCTCTATATATATATATATATATATATATATATATATATATATATATATATATATATATATATATATAATGGCAGATAAGTGTCATATGATACTGTGATTTACATATGTTTTTGGAAAAAGTTTATAGCAGAGACTTGAATAAATCCAAGTAACCGCATGGATATCACGTTTTCAGAGTTACTCGGCAGGTTAATATTTTACTTAATTTTGTTTTGAAAATTATTTTTTTGAACACTGATCTGAACTATGTTAAATAACTGTTTATTATTACTACATAGACACACAGATATATGCTTATATATATGTGATGCATATATATAAATTCCCGAAACAGTTTTTCATGGTAAACAACTGATGATCCCTTAAAATAGTGTTAGAAACAAACTAATATAATAACTGTAAAAAATAAATTGACTTACATGAGTGATTTACCACTGAAAGAATTGGGACTATAAATTTTTGTTTTTTTTAATATAGTTTTAATGGTTGAGAAACTTCCAATACTATATATATATATATATATATATATATATATATATATATATATATGAGAGAGAGAGAGAGAGAGATATTATCTTTCGCGTAAATGTATTGGGTAAGTCGTATGCATATTTAGAATTAACAGAATGTATCTGTTGTATCTTTGCTTTATCAAGATATGTCAGAATCACGAAACATTTCAAGAACTAATCAAAATGGGTTGACATAGATACATATCTAGATAACGAAAGGTGTGTGCGCGTGCGCGTCAATAACATGTATGTGTTTGGTAAAATCCTTAACTATTAAAATTATAAATTATAGAATATGTATTCTAGGCAACAGGGTGAGTACCGTGGCTACATTGTTTAATTTGTTGTAAATATTACCATTTAGGGGGGAATGTAACGAAACAGTAAAATACCCATCCAAAGAAAGGGACAAAAATTTAAATTTAAAGCTGATATTATATTTTTTGATTATACCCGTCCTTCTAGTATGACCGTTAGAATATATATTCTAAGGATAACGGTGAGTAACAGGGGCACATTTTCTTATATGAATGTTATTATGAATTTTAGAACACAGCATTTGTGTGTCCTAGTAGGTTGTATGGGTTGTATTAAAGGTAATTTTGTTTCATGCTAAAGGATAAAAAAGGGCGGAAGTCCTTGGTGAATATTCGGATACCTTAGATTTGACTATACCTTTAACAATCAAGGGAGGCGCGAGAGCGCTCTTAACCCTTAATGGACTTCAAGAATTATCTGTGTGTACGTACGTACCTACGTACCTACGTATGTGCCCGCATGTATCTCATCAACTATTTGATGGATTAAGCTGATTTTTTGGCAGAGATAGAGGTTCTAGGGTCTAGTTGATGGCATTTAAATTTCAGTTTACCATATACCTTAGTTTTCCAGAGAATTCCAAAAACACTTATGAGAAGGCATTGTATTGAGGCATATCCTTTACAAAAGTAGTGAATTCCATTGCAAATTCAGTATACAGAAATCATATGCCCTTGATAGGGTTAAGATGAAAATTCATATACACTAAATGTACAAAAGCAAGGAAATTCTCAAATTTTTACACTTTTATTGTCATTAAGGGTATGACTACATATCAATCAAACCATTTCATTATCACATCACTACAGTATAAATCTATGCATGAGTGGATGAAGTGTGTGAGGTGCGCTGAAGAAAAATTCCTACTAGTAAAATACATAACCCTGTTGTGCTCGCATACCCTTAATGACAATAAAAGTGTAAAAATTTGGGAATTTCCTTGCTTCTGTACATTTAGTGTATATGCATTTTCATCTCAACTATATTAAGGGCATATGATTTCAGTATACTGGCATTTTTCATGGAAGAGATATTAGACATAAATAAATTAATATTCTATAAATGCAAGTTTCTTTGTAGTACGTTAAATGTTTTTTAGGGGGCATTATATAGACACACCCTCCTATTTGAATTTTTTTAAATTTCTTTAAATCTGATTCATATGAATAAAGAATCCATAAATTTCCATTTTTGATTAAGCGTCCTCAAGTTTAAGCGTTACGTTTTACACATTTCTTAGAATATAAAACATGTAATAGAATTTGATCGAAATTGGAATAAAGATCATCAACATAAGGTTAAATATCATAATATATTGTTTTGTTTTTTTTCATTTTCGTAAAGGGATATTAAACTTATGCTTAACTTTTCGTAGAATTAAGCGTACCCTTCTTACGACCAGTGTTCTTCTAGTATATATATATATGTTTCGCCGTTACTGCAGCTCATCCACGTTACTGACTATGACAGAATTCGAACCCTTGATCACTGATACTGTATTGATGAGTGCTAACCAGTATACCACGAAACGCCTATCGTAAATTACGGATGAGTATCGCTTTATAAATTAAATATATATATATATATATTAAATTCCCGAAACAGTTTTTCATGGTAAACAACTGATGATCCCTTAAATAATGTTAGAAGCAAACTAATATAATAACTGAAAAAGTTTTAAATTGACTTACATGAGTGATTTTCCACTGAACGACTTGGGACTTAAGGTTGTTTTTTTTGTTGTTTTTTTTTTAAATATAGTTTTAATGGTTGAGAAACTTCCAAGACTATATATATATATATATATATATATATATATATATATATATATATATATATATATATATATATACAGGGTGGGCAAAAATAAGGGTCTTATTTTAAAAAATTCATACCTTTTTTATTTATTGATTTAAAAAAATTTTTTTTTTAGAATAAGTAAAGGACCCCTTCCGAAGCAAGCATGAGCCGTATTAGCCCTAAGGAACGCACCCTCATTTAGAAAACATTATTTTTGCTTAAAAAACTCAAAACAGTGTAAAAAACAATACTTTAGTTTTTGTAAGTTTTAAGAAGTGTTTTTCCGCTAAAATTTGTTTTGTTTATTTCAAAAAATCTCGGAAGGGTCAGTCTACAC
>OY744541.1:12130635-12133135 GCA_963556195.1 Sepiola atlantica | reverse complement strand
TCCTATCTTTAAATTTGAATAACTTGAATTTGAATAACTTCCACAAAATAAAAGTTAAACTCACCAAACTTTATGTGTGTGTAGACTGACCCTTCCGAGATTTTTTGAAATAAACAAAACAAATTTTAGCCGAAAAACACTTCTTAAAACTTAGAAAAACTAAAGTATTGTTTTTTACACTGTTTTGAGTTTTTTAAGCAAAAATAATGTTTTCTAAATGAGGGTACGTTCCTTAGAGCTAATACGGCTCATGCTTGCTTCGGAAGGGGTCCTTTACTTATTCTAAAAAAAAATTTTAAAAATCAATAAATAAAAAAGTTATGAATTTTAAAAAATAGGACCCTTATTTTTGCCCACCCTGTATACAGGGGGATTAGAAAGTAACGCTTTATACTTGTAAGTTATGCTCGTAAGTTATTGTTGAAATATAATTCTTACAAGAAATGAATATTTGTAAGTTATACTTGAAAGTTATTACTGAAATATAATTCTTATAAAAAATGAATATTTGTGAGTTATACTCGTAAGTTATTACTGAAATATAATTCTTACAAGAAATGAATACTTGTAAGATAAACTTGTAAGTTATTACTGAAATATAATTCTTACAAAAAATGACTATTTGTAAGTTATACTTGTAAGTTATTACTAAAATATAATTCTTACAAAAAATGAATATTTGTGAGTTATACTTGTAAGTTATTACTGAAATATAATTCTTACAAGAAATGAATATTTGTAAGTTATACATGTAAGTTATTACTGAAATATAATTCTTACAAGAAATGAATTGGGGGATCAAGATTTATGAATTATGTGTTATTTTCTCCTTTAGTCCTCACATTCCACCAGCGATGTTTTTGACAATAGGGGGAAAATGCTGTCTTCTTGGTCGGCTGCTGTTTTCAATACTCTCATAGTATTCATCACTATCCATCTGTCAATCTATCCATTTTGTTGACCCTAATCTTCGAGTGGGTATTTAGCCGTGATAAGTTTTGATTCATTAGTAAAAAAAATAAAATTTTTAAATAAAAAATGTTCATTGTGAATACTATATTTATTTATACAAACATATACAATTAAAACACGTTGGCCTTTATTATAGCGTTGATGATGTTATATACACATTAAAAAAAATTCATAAGCATTTTAAGAACTGGGTTGGGGCAGCATCCCCCAGTTTCTCCCTCTTAGACAAGGTCCAAAAAAGAATCTCTAATATAATATGTCCCCTAACTATCCACCAAGCTCCAGCCCCTGCCCTTTCTCAGCAATGTTGCATCCTTGTGCTTGTTGTATAAGAACTTCAATAGATTGTTCTCCGTTGAACCTGGTGCTCTGGTGCCCCCTTCGACTTAAATACACTCGACCAACCCGACAATCAGCTAGATCCAATCCATTCACTTTTGAGGTCCCAAGATGCCGTAGAGCCTTCTACTTGAATGGCTTTTTTCCTCAAGCTGTTGTCCTTTGGAACTCCCTTTCTGCTCTCTGTTTTTCCGACTCTACCGACATGCAGAGATTTAAAACTAATGTGAACAAGCATCTTGCTGCACAGCTCTCAATTTAGAATGACCCCTCTAAACTGTCACCCAAATTCTCAATAGCCCCTTACGTCTACAGTTGCAACTTGTCTTTTTTAGGGAGGGGTGAACTAAATTTTTAAAAAAAGTCTTTTAAATAAATAACTTTGTTCAGCTAAATTGTAATGTTATACTAAACTCTGGAATGTTTATATTCTCTTCCTTCAATCTATGCACAACTTTTAAGCTTGTTCAGAATAGCATGGCCTTCGATTTATCTAACTTCATTTTAGAATTGCATTTTTTGCTTTGGTTATGTTTGAAATAAAAAATTGCATCGTTAAGTACGTGAACATTTGTAAATAACCTTTTCTTTGATCTATCACAAGTAAGGCTAAGCTTACCGTGTTAGAAAGGTTCACGTCTCTATAGGATTCGGTGTCTTTCGGTTGGTCGGTGCGTCGCACTAATATTTTTCAGTATAACCTTCATCAATAAACGCGTAAATAAAAGGGACGCTTCTAAAGATAATCCTTTTTGCTGTAAGAAAAGAATTAAACATTTAAGAAATATTCTTGTCGGCACAAACAAGGCAAAGAAGTATAAGGGGCTGAGCTACATACATACATACATACATACATACACATATACATATACATATACATACACATACACATATACATACATACACATATACATACATACATACACATATACATATACATACATACACATATACATATACATACATACACATACACATACACATATACATACATATACATACATACATACACATATACATATACATACATACACACACACATATACATACATACACATATACATACATACATACATACACATATAAATACATACACACATACATACACACATACATACACATATAGATACATATATATATTGTTATTGAGCACTGTTTATAAACTCTAGAGGTATAAAGGATTATCATC
>OY744541.1:12120635-12125635 GCA_963556195.1 Sepiola atlantica | reverse complement strand
CCGTCTTCAAGCAAAAGATTATTATGAAGAGACGGTAGATTCGGTGATGACAAGACCATGCACCAGAGAGTATCGAGATGTTACATTTTACAATAAAACAAGTTTCTTTCATGCGTATACCATCATATGATCACATAGCGCTTATTTTATTTGTCTCATTTTAATGCTTATTCAGTAATGATGTCTTATATACAGACTGAATTTGAATCCATTCAAGATCAGTTTTATCCTTAGTACATCATATCAATATGACTCACAACTTTGTGCCCTGAAAGACAAACTTTGTGCGACCTTACACGTACTACTAACCAAACAAGTAATATGACTTGTAATAATATTGATAATAATCATAATAATCATAATAATCATAATAATCATAATAATAATAATCATAATAATAATAATAATTATAATATTAATAATCATAATAATAATATTAATAATAATAATAATAATAATATTAATAATAATAATAATGATAATAATAATGATAATAATAATGATAATAATAATAATGATAATAATAATGATCATAATAATAATAATAATATTAATAATAAAAATCATAATCATAATGATAATAATAATATTAATAATATTAATAATAATAATAATCATAATAATAATAATAATAATAATGATAATAATAATAATGATAATAAAAATAATGGCATACTATTACCATTACTACTACTACTACTACTACTACTACTACTACTACTACTAATAATAATAATAATAATGACGCTGATATATTAAAAACCTCGAGTCTGGAATTCAACCCACATAATCAGATAACGTCCAGGAAACACATCTAAATAGGAATATAAACATAAATAGTACATAACGCGAAACCAAGGGAACTGACACTAATCCATCAGAATTCTATGGTTGCATCATCTATCAGCCGATTCCGCAGAAAATAGTCGTGAAGTGTCAGGCAGGGTGGAAGGGTCGAGGCAAGAGATGATTATCCACACCGCTAATGAAATGGCACATATAGTACTAGAATATTTGGGAGGTTTATTGCTACTCAAATTCAAGAGAAACCTAACGGTCGTTATTTGCGATAAATCAATTATAAACGGCTGTTGTGATAACGCGAAAACACTTGAAACGGTTATCGAAAAAGGCAGAGATTGCTGAACATCTGGGGAGACATATTGTGATTCAGACTCTCGGGAATTGCAATTATTATAGCAAGTGTGAACACATATAGTAAGTTAATAATATGTTTATAATAATGAAACGCAACGCCACCAACATTGGTTGGTACCACGGAAAATGGCCATGAACGATCTGGAAGGATTGAAAGATCCGGGATTTGGAAGTACTATCTTGATCTCCATTGGAAGATCACGGGAAGCATTAGTATCCTTAGAATGCTTTATTTGGCTCAAACACCCGATAAAGCCATCGACTTAATAGGCAAGAACGCAATTGTAAACAACTGTTGAAAGACCGCAAACTGCTGATCGAAAGTAGCGGAGATTACTGGACTTGTGGCTAATCTCATTACTACTCGCACTCCAAGTAACTTGTTTTTACTAGTGTAATGAGTCAATTGGATCTTATATTAAGTAACAAATATTATTATTTTTTTTATTAGTCGCAATAGTATGAGTAGTAGTGTGATATGATTTCTTGTTGGCGGTGCATTTTATTCAACATGGCTGACGAGGAAATTTTGACTACTAATATTTAGACCACGGAGACCGCCATTAAGGTCGATCAGAACATTAAAGCGACGCGGCGCCAACGTTTTCGAGGGAAATTATTCCTCGTAGTAATACTAATTCTATTAGTATTTTCTCGAGCGGCAACTACTAAAAATACTTGCAAAATGGTTGGCGTGACATTTTCCGAAATACGATCAGCGTTTGTTGTGTGTATTGAGCGCGGCAACATACAAAGGAGTTTTTTTTTTCGCTAGCGGGCATTGGATTATAACACAATATAAAACAAAAGCTGGATTTGCTCGGTCATTACTGAAATAGCAAAGAAACGAATTCCTTATATAGCTATTGCTACTCATTTATTAAACCATAGTAACGAACCAGAAAATAGCAGTATATACCAGCTGAAATAAACCTTCTCACCTACGACACAGCGTGATGTGTGGTCCTCTTGTTTTCATATACAATGGGCTCACTGTAACTGAAAATACGTTTCTAAAATATTGTCATTAAGGGTATGCGAGCACAACAGGGCTATGTATTTTACAGGTAGGAATTTTTCTTCAGCGCACCTCACACAGTTCATCCACTCATGCATAGAGATTTATACTGTAGTGATGTGATAATGAAATGGTTTGGTTGATATGCAGTCATACCCTTAATGACAATAAAAGTGTAAACATTTGCGAATTTCCTTGCTTTTGTACATTTAGTGTATATGAATGTGATTTCAGTATACTGGCATTTTTTATGGAATGTCACTACTTTTGTAAAGGCCATGCCTCAATACAATGATCATTTTTAAGGTTTTTAACAAAAAATTCTGGAAAACTAAGGTATATGGTAAACTGAAATTAAAATGCCATCAACTAGACCCTTGAAGCTCTATCTCTGCTAACAATCAGCTGAATCCATCAAATAGTTGATGAGATACAGGGTGGCACATACGTACTACGTACGTACGTACGTACGTACGTACACACAGATAACATGATTTCATGATTGAACTTTCTGGATCTCTGGGTTGCCTTGACTAATGATGCTGAAATTCTACACACTTATAGAACCTATCAAATAAAAACGTTGCGCAAAGTTTTAACTAATTTGGTTTATTGGTTTTTGAGTTATGATTGATCAAATAAATGAGATTCCCAGCATAGGCCATTCGCGAAGTATATTAAGGGATAGAGCGCTCTCGCGCCTCCCTTGATATGTGACTCTTACAATATCTTTACAGAAGCATCTTCTGTATAAAAAAGGACGTTACTGTTAACCATTCTTATGAAGGGATAGAGCGCTCTCGCGCCTCCCTTGATTATGTTAGGTTAGCAAGTAGATTCTTTTCTTCTAAGATATGGGGTTGTTTTAATATGTTTTAAGTACGCATTTACATGGGACCCCTTAAAATAGTTTGTACCCCTTTTTACTAGTTTTCCCAAGAGGGCATAGCTAGACACAGGATCAGTGTTTAATGTGGGCAAAAATTGAGCTCCCTGTATTAGGACAAATATAAACATTATCATGATAGTATTCTGTTAGTAGTAATATTAATATAACTTATCCTATACTGTCTCTAAAGACAATGGATAACCTATGCCTTCACGAAGAGAAGTTTATTGTGTAACAATAAATTGAATATTCATGAAGCACACCTCTCCTGTTCAAGAGTTTTTTTATCTAGTTGAAGTAAACGATCCAAAATAAATGAACGCCTCTAAGAGGATATGTTTTATTTCGAAGTTTTCTTTTCCTACAGTCGTTGCCCTATTAAGGCTTGATAGACTAGTCTATCCTAATATTTCGCATATAATAATGCATTAAAGTAGATTTTACCGCACCGCATCGATGAAAGTTGGGTACAGCATATCAAATGACTTTCCATGCCGGTAACCTGTACACAAATAAATAACATCATATAAGTCATCTTGTAACTCATGTAATAATTAGCCAGAGTTGGTATTGCTTAACCTCGGTTATCTGACGATAACTGTTGGTTAAATAAAACTATAACGGTTGGTTAAACAAGATATACTCGCATAGTAGCATTGGACACAAGCCGGACTAATCGATAGGCGCTGTGTAGAAAGTCATACACACAACGGAAAGCTGAAGGTCTAGTTCCAAGTCTGTCAACTGACCAGATGTATTATGCCATCTTTAAAATATATGCTCCAATATTGTACAGCGTTTCGCAGAAAGTGTTTTTCACTTCTTGGCCTTATTATTATCTTGGAAGACGCCATCCACCCCTCGATCCCATTCCCGATGAATTTATTTTCAAATACTCCTTTCTTAAGTTCCCACTTCCATTTAGGGACCGACCTGCTTGTTTTCGGTCTCGTGCCGGAAAACAGTAGGCGGTCTAACACTTAGCAATGAGGGAAAGCCGGCCCATACTAACCCCCCTTTTTATCATTTTATTTGGTTCTTTATTTTTCTTTCTTTCTGGGTGTTTTTAATATTTTATCCCACTCACACGATAATTATTATTTACAACGATGTTTTTTTGGATACTTTAAGTAGAAATCCATCCAGAGAGTGAATGCGGTATTTCGGTGCAAGGATCTGGTGAAGAGTAAGCAAATGATTTCTTTTCTGTTTGATGTATTTTTATTGAAAATGAAAAATGTTTAACAGCTTGTCTCAGTTATCCCCGACCCCCCATTCCATTTCATAACGGGCGCTATGCCTAAGGTCTGGTGAATTCCCAAGGTTTGTAAAATCTTCATCTGTAGATGAAGATGAATTTTGTCCGAGGGAATTCACCTGCCTAAATAACTTCTCGGCCTTTTGGCTAAGATCAAAGTGTAGCATCTGTTCCGATGGATACTGCACTCCATAGGCTGGTATTGTCTTGGTCTTCGGGGCTTGATTTACGCGTGTCTATGGGTCTGTCCTGTGCAGTTCTAGGGGGTCCACCCTCCCAGGCTTTGCCTCCCCTCTTTGGGGAGGAGTAAGTTTATTGCTTACTGTCTGAGGCGTCTCTACCGGGGAATGCCGACGGGCTGCCCAGACAATTTTTAAATGGCCAGAGTGCTCACCTCTCGAGCGCTGGTATATCTAATCCCACTTTCCCGACCTTGTGTCACATCTTACCTTGTGGGAGGTAGATAAATAGTAACACCTGCCTAAATAGCTTCTCGGCCTTTTGGCTAAGATCAAAGTGTTGTATCTGTTCCTATCGATGGATACTGCACGCCAGTCCTGTGCAGTTCTAGGAGGTCGACCCTCCCAGGCTTCGCCCTTCTTTTTTTGGGAGGAGTAAGTTTATTGCTTACTGTCTGAGGCGCCCCTACCGGGGAATGCCGACGGGGCTGCCCAGGC
>OY744541.1:12105635-12115635 GCA_963556195.1 Sepiola atlantica | reverse complement strand
GAGAGAGAGATGACGAGGAATCGATTTATTTACATATTTTTAAGAGGCTGTTAGTCCAAAATACTTATATGTTCGAAAAGTAACTCTGTATTCCTAAATATGCTATCTATAGGCTAATCACATGGAACTCGCTTGTCCGAAATATGAGATTACACATCTTAAGTTATGGTTTCAGAAAATTAACATATTATAAAGTCAATAATGATTATTTTTTATGGCACATACTTATCGTGCCTGTACATTTTAGGATGATCGTGTAGTCTATATATAAATAATTGTATTTCCAATCTGTCCGTTCATTTACATTTCTGTATATTTCTATTTCTCTCTCCGTGTTTTAGTTCATATAGATGAATAAAAATCAATAAATCGATCAACCGTAGTCGAGAGCGACCAGGAAGAAACTAGTTTTGTTTGTTATTACAACGAGATGTAGGGGAGACGCTATTATATATGGTACCCTCCCTAACATCTGCTGTTGTAGAAATAAAAACAACAAGAAACCGAAACAGGAATTATGATGAAGGAACAATATGCGTATTTATTTTCCTTACAACCAAAACGAGATTTGTCGGCGATCGTCGTGCATCTGATGAGAACCTGACGGAAAGGATAAATTCAACGAAGATGATCGCAGTAAAAGATGGCGAAATGAAATACAATGCTATTGTTCTCACATTCTCGTCGGATAGTAACATCTTTAAAAGAATCGAGCAGCGAACGTTACGAAATTTGTTTACCTATAATCGAATGAAAATATTTTTGACTAAAAAGTTTAATTTCATAAAAAGTCGTTTAATATTTTGAATAGTGTAAATCAAAAATATAAAAAAAGATAATCCATTATGTAAAGGGAATTTGTTTATCTTTTTTTTTTAATTTTCTTATTTCTGCTTTCGTTAGCATAGCGGCGGGGCATTCTTCCAAATGCCAGACTATCACCTGCTATTTAGAGGCTCCAACCGAGTGCTATTTTAAGGACTTTGGCCGGTCCCTTAAGGTCAATTATTTGGATTTCTTTTGCACTTGGTTTTCCGGGAATACTTTCCAGATACTTTTTGAAATTTTTCTTCATGAAGCCTTTAGCTTCTATTATAACTGGGATAATGTTGATGTTTTGTAGGTTCCAGTTTCTCTTCATATCATACATTAGGCCTTGGTATTTTGTCCCCTTCTCCCTCTCTGCTCTGTTTAAGCCACTGTTATTTGGAACACTCATCTCAATCAGTGTTGCCTCTCTTTCTGCCTTATTTAATATGACTATGTCCGTTTTTTTATCTGTATATGTGTATGTATGTATTACAAAATACAAAACAACAACCAGAAAGTTAGTATATTCTTGATCAGCGTTGCCCTGTCTGGCTGAATAATATTTAAAATATAAAAAAAACATTCATTCTTTGGAGGTCAATATTTTCATGCTTCGTTAGGTGGGACGGTTTTCAGCCATTTTATGAACTACTTTGGAAAGAAAATGTCGACTATTTCGTCTAGGAATCTATTATAATAAAATAGTTGTATATATGTGTGTATGTCCAGAGAGGAATAGGATGGCCGGATGAGAAAGAAAGTGTTGTAGAGAGGGAGCGGGAAAAAGAGAAAAAGAGAAAAATGAGATAGTGATAGAGAGAGGTAGAAAGATAGAAGTTGTTTTATAGAAATGTGTAACACTTTGGCCTCGGGTAACCCTTCTAGCCTGGAATAAAGCAATCAGTCTTATGAAAATAAAAATAAACTTTTCTTTTTTCATGTCGGACATCTCAGTTCCTTTTAATTGAATTATAACATCATTTCTCCCGAAATTGGATCTATACGATGATTCGTTTAAAGCAAGCATATATAGATGATATGAACTAAACTTAGATAAATCTATTTAAATCGATTCTAATCCGAAGATAAAATATCTCCCAGAGGTTTGATTCCTTTTGATGTGTATATTGATATTATCGATCTCATTCTTTTTCTTCGCCGTTCGCATTGACTACGCTTAATGTAGAACCTTTAAAATAGGAATCAACTTAGTGGATACTTTTTTTGCAACATATTTCATTGATGCAGTTGTCTCTTGATCCTTTTTTTTCTCTTTTGATTGTATCCTGGTAATCCCTTTACAAATAAGACAAGCAAAACTTCGCAGGATATTCAATACAAAACAGCGGATTTACACCAATATCAAAAACCCTAGTTATTAAAAGAATCAATGAAAGAAATGCGTATTAAAACATTAATATTTAAAATGAAGTCTTTATTTTTACTAGGTTAGACTGACAAATCAGGAATTCGATCAGATATGAAAAAAATATTGGATAAATTAAGCGAAATTATAAACTCGTTATATCATCCTGTAGATTATCATGAACTGGGAAAAGTCGAATGTCTCAGACTGTGGGAATTATTTGAGTTAGACAATAAAACAACAAAGAAAACCTTAACTACTTTTATAAACATTTTCGAAAATGCACTTCAGTATCACAATAAAAAAATTCCAAATTATTTAAATAGCCGGGGATCAAAGTGTAGTATCTGTTTCGATGGATACTACACCCTTTAGATCGGTGCCGTCTTAGCCTTCGAGCTTTGATTCCGCTGGTCTTAGGGTGTATCCTGCGCAGTTCCAGGTTGTCTACCCTCCCAGGCTTTACCTGCTCACACCTAGAGAAAAGCTTAGTTTATTGCTAATCGCCTGAGGCGCCCCTACCAGGGAATTCTGACGGGGCTGCTCATGCAATTTTGTAGACCAGAGTGCTGGCTTTTTAATCCCACCTTCCGACCTTGTGGGAGAAAATAAAAATTAACAAAAAGTCTAGGTCCATAAGTGCTTATTTATTTGCCAGCATACAAGTGCAACCATTTTTGCAAAAGAAGGAAGTTGATTGACCAGCTAAACAGCCTGACGCAAACGTTATATGAAGAGGTGAATTGCATTTGTTTGATGTCAGCGCATTAGCTAAACTACACGACATTTAGGAAGCAGCTCTTACTTGTGTAATTGGAGAACCTCTGACTAGTTTCGAAAAATATCCAGCGATAACGTATACAACGTACTATATGTTAACATGGGTCTCTAAACCAAAAGGTCATTTGAGACCAGATTTACGATGAACCGTCAAGCTGTTATAATATTTTGGAGTTATTGAACTCGTGACGCAAAGGATATAAGCACTTAGGTCAATTAGTTTCTTTGTAACAGTTTTCTGAATGGTTGAACGTTCAATCCTTATTACAGGCGATTTTAATAAGAAGACGTAGAATACTTGGCCCCGAGACTGTTAAATTTTTTCAGGACATTGGACGGAGGATTTCAACGTCTAGGTACGAGTCCCGCGAGTCAGCCTGGTTGTTCCAACGCATCTCCTTGGCTATCGTTCGTGGCAACGCTATGTCAGTAACGGCTACGTCACTTCCGTTCTAATCGTCATCTGTGTACTCTCTATTTCTTTCTCTCTTCCTCTCTATCTACCTATGTCTGTATCTGTCTCTTTTGCTTCTCTTTCTCTCACATTATTGTTTTATAAAAAAAAATATTTCAGAACACGATGAATACACAATTTCTACTGAAGACCACTCCAGGAACAAATAAATATACGTTCAATCCATTCGTTTAATTATTAAAATAAAGACTTACAATAATAAAATCAAACTGTTTTATGAATGCAAAAAAAAGGATAAGAAGAATGGGAAAACAAAAAAAGAAGAATAACTTCATGATTAATTAATACTTCTATCCAGTTATAGCTGACGAAACGAGTAATACCTAACCACGTGATCAAATTCGATTCTCAATTTCGTATGGGCTCCCGAGTTTGTAAGATTCCTAAGTTTTGAAAACATGCACTTGAAGAAGGTCGGATTTTGCCTCGGCCGAAAATTTATGAAAGTGACAAAGTGAGTATAGTAGTCCGAATACTCCATATAACATAAGTAATGCAATTTGTCTAGATTGCGACATTATCAAAGTTCACTTTATTTTCATGAAACATATGTTTTTTTATAAACAGCCATTACTATATATGCATGGGTTTCATGTCGAAAAAACAATCAAACCCATGCCATTCAATTTTTACCTTGGTAATACATATGCACGAATGTTGGCATTAGAAGTACACGGAACAATATTATAATGCGTCGGAATTGTGTTCTTCATATATCATTTGTTTAATAGATACACGTCCACCGATAGAAAACATCTTTCTGGCAGTCTTCGCAGCTTAGAATGAAGTATGGCCTTTTCTAAATGATAATATTAAGTCTTGTCAAATTTTGATAGCAAACAACAAGATTCAAGACAATATGATTTACTACAAAAACCGCACCGATGCTTTCATACTGTTTAATATATCGATAACATCTACCAGAAATTCTGGGTTACGTCTTTGATAAATCTCGTTTTTACTTTGAAAGAATGTTCATATCTCCAGACAAATAATTGGTGCCGTTCTTATTACTACGACATATAACGCCGTTTGTAGGTTAACTAACTTAGGTTGGCGATTGCACTGTCAGAAAAAGGTATATTTAGATTTCCACATTTGAGGAATGAAATACACGATATATTATAAAATGCAATTATGTAGAGACGAGATGTGAAGTAAAAGACAAAAGGAAAAACAATTTTAAAATCTTTAATTTTTCTGAAGACGTTCGTTTATCCGATGGAAACCGGTAAATCTCTTGTTTTTTGCTATTTTTTCTAGCGTTCAATTTCGTTTCTTTTCTTTTTTTACATATCCACATACATAAATGCTCTAAAAAGCACAAAAAACATGTATGAAATTGTATAAAGAAATTGAAGTATGCAATACTATATAAAAATTCATAGACACATATTCATTCCTAATACAAATAATATATAAGAAATATATATTATAATAATAAAGCAGACTTATTGTATGTTGGATTCCCTAAGTTTTTTGTCAAATAGTACATTAGGGGCTTATTATTTGTTCTACTTCTTGTTTAGACGCAGAGTTCTACCGAATTAAATACATCCTTCTGAATAATTGATATTCTAAGGACAGTGTCGACAATAAACTTTTTACTTAAAAAAGACAAACTTGTTGCCCCCACCAAGTGCCATTTTTATTTAAAATAAACCTTCTCAGCTAAACACATTACAAATATGAATAATGTGTGTTCCTTTGTATCTCACTGTTTATTATGTAAAGTACTGCATCTTTTCACTGTCATTGCCCCTTTCAAATGTGAGACGGGACGTTGCCAGCCGATAAGAGATCACAAAAGCTATCAGTGATGCACGCCATCTCCTTCATGGACATCAACCGACGGTCGAACGACTAAAGCCAAGGAGAAGCTTCCTCGGCCATTTTGAACCCCTACCAATATCACAGGACGAGACCAGACTACAGCTGATAACCAGACGGCTAGAAGATGCCCCTGCTCATACTGGAATTGTAATACCTGCTTCTGAGGAACTCCCTCCCGGTGAAGAGGCACCCTGGCTCCAGTGGAAAACACAAAACCGTCTGAGAACGGGAATGGAGCGATCAAAAGTTGGTATGAGTAGATGGGGCTACAAAACTGATCAACTCATCTTTTAATGTGAATAGGAGGGGCATACGATTCTACACTACCTTGTCTGTCTCTTACTGCCTAACTGGTGTAGCTTGTAATATCTTGCAGAGTGCAACACGATTGCAAAAGACTGCATGAAAAGTGAAATACTGTCATGACCACATGCTCCAAAGACACACAATTTAGAAGAATAGTACTAGGTCTGATTGCTCGTTCTTTGAGAAATATATTTTACTCTATTAAAAATTTAGTGATGTCGTATATAAATGTACTTGTGAATGTGAAGCTGATTATGTGGTCTCCTATTTAAACTATTTAAAAAAAGAATTAACCAACAGGTTCCATTTTGTATTTGTTCATGTACAAGCCATCGCTTTAATCCGACTGATACTAATTTAGAATCAACCAATTAGACAAACACCCACTGTGAAATATGCTTTTGACCACTGACTATAAAAAAGATTAATTTATAATATAATTTGAGGGTCGCCTGTCTAATTAGTTGAAGTTCATAGAATCAGTTACATTTGCCCAACTCAAACCTTCTCATTGCCAACAGACAAGCATTAACAGATCTCTCCACTGGTTTGGAGACATTTGTTTTTAAATGTCCACTCCCCTTTTTGTTTGAAACGTTTTAAAACCAATAATTTACTCCTTTTTTCACATCTTTAATTTTTTTAACTATAAAAATACTTACTGATGCTTTGGTGGTTGAAAAGCATTTAGGGATTCGTCTTTTAAAATTTGATATATAAATTTTGTACCCCAAACACATTTACATTATATATATATATATATATATATATATATATATATATTTAGAGAGTTTACCAAAATATTTTGTTCCTGAGAGGATTCATAACAACAAAAAATCTTTATTTTTCATTTATTTTGAAAAGTTATAGTTCCCTACACGTGTTTTGCTACCTAGCATGGTTCTTGCGAGGAAGTTCATCAAATGAGATACAAAACTTTAGATATTGACCGTAACAACTGACAATAGTTAGAATCCGATCTTAACTTTAGATCATATTTGAAATTGTATATATATATATATATATATATATATATATATATATATATATATATATATATTAGAGATAGTAGATGTATTTAAATGATGGAAGCGAAAAATCAATTTTTGAAAGATGGTTGTCGAATTTTGTACTAGTTTTTGTCTGTTTTTTATTTTAGCGAATAATATAAAAGAGCAGATAAAAGTAAACCGAACGGTTCTGCACTATTTATCACGGAGCACAGCCACAATCAAATATCTTTTTGACCTATTGATCTGTATCGTATCTTATTTGTATTCGATAATCTTACATCTAAAGGTCTACGGGTCAAAATCATTTCAAAAGAATCTCCGCAAACCTCTTAACATACTGGAAGCAAAACACAATGTTTTCTAAACGGAAGCAAAAACAAAGTAAAACATAGCGTGATCACAAGACGAGAAAGAAAGACAGGGAAGAATTTCGAAATGTCGAAACATCGACAAGGACTTTTGAAAAGAGTTTCTTTAGACAGTCTGCTATATCGTAATAACACACAAAAGCACGGTATCTATTATATAAAGTAAAATCAGACTTATGTCTGTTTCTCTTCTAAAATTACACTTAGAAACCTTACATATTAAGATCAAGTAGGGTTTTAAGCTTGTTAGGGTTAATATATGTTGTAAGATTTATTCGCTTCTAATTACCAGAGACAGAATCAGTGAATGGGTTGATGAAAAATCTTTCTTACTGGCAGTTGTTTCAACGAGAAACTACAAATATGTATAAAATAATCAGCCAATCAGCTTTATTTCTGTTCATGGAATTATTGCGTTCTCTTTCTTTCTTTATATTATATAGAATAAGTTGCCAAAGAGAGAGAGAGAGAGAGAGAGAGAGAGAGAGAGAGAGAGAGACATGCCGATCGATTTATCGAGAGAGAAAGAGAAAGAGACATGTCGGTCGATTCATCGAGGAAGTGAAAGAGAGACAGAGAGAGACATGCCGATCGATTCATTGAGAGAGAGAAAGGGAGAGATAGAGAGGGCGAAAGAGATAGAGAGAGAGAGAGAGAGAACCATGCAGACGGCTGAAGGGAGTTGCGTGTTCAAAAAAACTAATTAAGACTTTGTAGTATAATTTGTAGTATAATTTGTGTATAATTTCGATTATTCGGACTACTATTCTTATATTGAGTGTTATCATCAAAACGTTTAGGCTGCTGTAACCTCTGGCGTTCTTCATGTGTATATTTTCGAACTCGGGAATATTTCTGTCGAACTCGGGAATCTGGACTGAATTTCGAATGGAATTCTTTATTTAGTCCACGCAACGAGTCGTGGCGCAGTGGATATAGTACTTAGTGAATACCCTTATTATGTCTACTGTTCTCAACTTGCACATTTTTCTTCAAACGTTTCGCTATAACCTCCGAGTTCTGTTAGATGCGTCTTGTTGAACGCAGGAATTTTACGGAATTTTCAACGAAATGCATTGTTTAATCCACGGAGGGTTACCTGCTCACATTCCGTCAGCCACGAACGCTTAGAAGTCTTAAGTATTCGTAATTGTATTCTTAGTTGTACCGGTACTTAGGATCAAATTTCAATTTTCAGAAACTGTTACTAAAGACTGAATATTACTAAAATAATGCATCCATTGCTACAGGGGTCCAGGCAGTTCTATAAAATAAAATTACAAATCGCGCATGACATATACAGGTACATGAGTCATTTGTCCAAATGCTTGCAATTATGTAATCGTTCAATTTTCAAAAGGCTTCTATTTTCAATTTTAAGAATATTGACCTACCAATCCTTTAAAATGAACAACCAATCTTTCTTAAATACCAGCATGTGAATGTGTTTTTGTTCGACAATCAAAATTTGAATTCATAACCGCCAAGACAACACCGCGGATAACACCCATTACACGGACGTTATATTAAAAAAACAACGACAAAAAGTTTATTTATTTTTTGAAGAAAATGACACAATACTGGTCAACTCTGATGATTGAATTTTATTCCAAAATTAATAAGATTTAAGTTAAAAAAATAATTAATTCATCTCGCATTGATGAAGGCTTCTATTTTTAATTTCAATAATTCTGACGTACCAATGCTTTAAAATGAATGAACTATCTTTCTAAAATACCAGCATGTGAATGCCTTTTCTGTTCGACAACCAGAATTTGAATTCATAACCGCCAAGAACATAACGGCGAATAGCACCCATTAAAAGGACTTTATATATAAAAATATACGGCACCATCACGTTGACACACCGGTTCCTGTTTTATCACCGAAGTTAAGCGACGTCGAGCCTAGCTAATACTGAATGGGTGACCATTTGGGAATACCAGGTGCTGTATGTGCTCTCTGCTTATCTCGGCATTGTTTCCAGTCGTCTTGAACTGCTTGCCATTGGAATCAAGCAGTGCCGACTCAGGAGAGGCATTGATGAGGATTGCGACATCCTTGCTTCACAATTACATGCGCCACACCCCTTACGGCGAACTCGGACGTTGAAATCGATAGAAGAGTCCATCGTATATAAAAAAGTTTGTTTTTTTTAATGACAAAATATTGGTCAACTCTGATAATAGAATTTTTTTCAGAAATTTATAAGATTAAATATAATAAATGAATATTGCATTTGTAAAGGTTTTTATTTCCAATTTTAATTATGAAATCGTAAATTTTCGATTATATCTGTCATTCTAACGCAAGATTTGTGAGGGTTTCATTGTAACAATTGTTACTTATTTTTATCTACTTTCATTGGTTGGTTGTCACTCAGAACTTAGGCAGAATCCCCTTTTTCTCACTGAGCGACCTAGGATAGTGATTTATGTTAGAACCCCTTGTGAGTAAGAAATCGGAGAGAAACAAAGTAGATTGCAAATGATATTCTCAAGAGAATCAATATTCCAAACAAGTGGAGTCAGTAAGCAATAGTCGACTGTAGTTTTGAAATCTGAACACGAACACTATCAGATAAGCAAGCACATCACACAATCAGTATTTTATATTAGATATCTTTGTCTGTCTATATTAGTCTTTCTATATTCGTCTGTCTGCCTATATTTATTAGTCTGTCTATATTTGTCTGTCTGTCTATATTTGTCTGCATGTCTATATTTATTAGTCTGTCTATATTTGTCTGTCTGTCTATATTTATCTGCCTGTCTATATTTATTAGTCTGTCTATATTTGTCTGCATGTCTATATTTATTAGTCTGTCTATATTTGTGTGCATGTCTATATTTATTTGTTAGTCTATATTTGTCTGTCTGTCTATATTTATCTGCATGTCTATATTTATTAGTCTGTCTGTATTTGTCTGTCTGTCTATATTTATCTGCATGTCTACATTTATTTGTCTGTCTATATTTGTCTGTCTGTCTATATTTGTCTGTATGTCTATATTTATCTGCATGTCTATATTTATCCGTCTGTCTATATT
>OY744541.1:12098135-12100635 GCA_963556195.1 Sepiola atlantica | reverse complement strand
ACTACTTGTAAGCGATATACTATTGTATTAGATGCATTGAACAAAATGTAGCGGGTAGCGGGCGAATTAACTACTGGATCGGATAACAACGTTTTGGTTTTTAGACCTAGGAACATGTAATTTAACTAGTATGCAGATTATTATAAGAATTATCAAACAGAGCTGATCAGTGAGACTTCTTTTACCTTTTGCTAAGTAAGAAATATATAAATATATATTTAAGAACAAATCCCAAACCATTTCACCTGTACTTATTATTCTAGTAAAAAGCGGGAACATCTGACACACACACACACACACACACACACATATATATATATATATATATATATATATATATATATATATATATATATATATATTGTGTGTAGTTAGACAGCAAGTTTTCATTTAGGCAAACGTTGTTGCATAGCACGGAGTGTTTCTGCTTTGTGATCTTTTTTTAAAAATTTTTTCCATCTTCCGAATGGTCAACTTCGTACCTCGATCAAACTGGTGTATGACGTTTCCGTAGTTTTGTTGTTCCATCTTCTTTGCGAGTACTTTCGATTTGATATCCTCAAATCATCTTCAGGCGTGTTAGTGTGAAAAAAGAATACGTATTTATAGAATGTAAAGAGAGGAAAAGAGTATGTCTTTACTTTTTATTTTATTTATTTATTCTATTTATACATTTATTTTTTATTTTTATTAATTTATTTATTTATATTCATTTATTTTTTTATTTCATTTTTATTTTTTAATTCATACAACTTAAAAAAAGGAGCGTCTAAAGTATTGGAAAGTTACAAGTTATTTAAAAAAATAAAAATGAAATAAAAAAATAAATAAATATAAATAAATATATATATATATATATATATATATATATATATATATATATATATATATATATATATATATATATATATATATATATATATATATATATATATATATTATTAAAAATAACCGACAATTTTTGTCTGGTTATTTTAGTATTGATCTATTCAATTTTCCGAATTAAAATCTTAATCTCGGAAGAACATTGGCTGATGAAAGAAGCTTTACTCATTAAAACTAAAAAAACCTGCTATTAACAAGATTAATTTTAACACTAGTACTAATATACTTAAATGCTTATAATACCTAATAAACATAGTTTCATATTTAAATTTTCCCGCCATAATTAATTATAAATCTCACTCCAGGTTTTTACCTGTTTGTAATTATTCCACTGACGATGGACCCATACGGGTCAGAAAGTACTCTGGACCAACATGTACATTACGGCAGTTTCATCGGCCAATTCTCTTCCGGGATTAAGATTTTAATCCGGAAAATTGAAGGGATCAATACTAAAATAACCAGACAAAAATTGTCGGTTATTTTTAATAATACGTGTCTTAAAAAAAATGCTGCCTCGATATACACATATATGTATATGTATATATATATATATATATATATATATATATATATATATATATATATATATATAAGATACATGAAAGAAGAGGGATAAATCTATTTCAACTTCTATTGTTCAATGCAAGGTGTACTCGGTAAACCCATGTTTATTTTTCTTTCCTTAAGCAAAGGCTTTTCAAATATTAATTGAATTGAGGTCACTATGGCCCAGACACGAGAAAACCTCCCACGCAATTTCTGAAACATGACTTGTTGGGGTCTCCCCCCCTCCCCTCTCATGTCTCATGTCCCCGTCATAGGCAGAGCACCCCCCACCAAATGCATCTTCAATTTCCTGTTGAGGTAAATCTAAGATCTATGCCATTTGATTCCACTTGTAGCCTGACGATGTTGACGCTATTTGCAAGTGTTAACGCAACAGAATATGTTTTGTCGCAAGTAATGGAATAAAATCATCAACAAAAAAAAAAAAAAATATATATATATAGTTATTTATTTAAACAGACATGTACAAAAAGCCACTAAACTGGCATGTCGATTTTATCGATCATTTGAAAAAAAGATCTCTTCAGGAGGAAAAGGCTGATCTTACACTTTGTTGTTCATTCAATATGACATATAAGTGAAAAAATCAGAATTTTCTGCATGAAGAGATCTTAGTTTCTAATAAATATTAATCGATAACATCGACATGCCAGTGTAGCGCTTACAAACAACCGCTACACTGCCATGTCTTTATGAATAAAAAAATATTAACATAAGTAGCTCTATTTACTATTGAGTACTATTTTATAAGCCCGGTTGGTACTCTTTAGATGTTTATCTCGTGGATATTTACTTTACCTGGATCACTATATAGTTATATAGTAAAATTGTAGTTTACATTATATGTGGTAATGATTCGTTACACGCCAGGATGGTATCGATCCGGACGTTATTTACTGCCATAAAGATCCTTATTTTTGTTTTGTAACCCACGAGATCGCTTGCAGAATTAACGTCGACATGAAGAAAACAATCGGGAAGAGACTCTTTCCATATCATCGATTGTTCGCCTAACAAAGAGAACCAGTTCTCAAAACAAATCACT
>OY744541.1:12085635-12093135 GCA_963556195.1 Sepiola atlantica | reverse complement strand
GTAAAAACATATAACTAATATTTACCTAGGGAGCCGAAAACACACTACCTCTTGAGCGTTTCACTACTCCTTAAGGTATCATTTTTACTACACAAATGTAAATAGAATAAGATATGATGACAGAAGTCGATCAGTCGATCGACAGATGTCGAGAATATATATATATATATATATATATATATATATATATATATATATATATATATATAAAATCTAGGCCGTATCTTTTCTTGAAGGCAAGTGTTGTTAAATATAACAGACAACTTATGTCTGGATATTTTTTTGTAGATCCTTTCTATTGTCCGAATCACAATCTTAATTTCGGAGGGGAATTGGCCGATGAATTTGCCAAAGTTTTCATTTGTGCCCCAAGTACCTTTACACCATTCGGGTCCATCTTTAGGAGAATGAACTGAATCAGGTTAAGATTATATGTTCGTATTATGGATTGTTTTGGCGGTCATTATATATAAAGTGCGAAACTATAGTTAACATTATAGCCATTTTAGTAGATTATTGCTGGTATGGTAATCTCTCTCTCTCTCTCTCTCTCTATATATATATATATATATATATATATATATATATATATACATTTATTTGTTACATATTTCAGAAACGTACCGCGGTTACATCCGGATGGGCTGATTTTTTACATGCACAAAAATCTATACCCAGTGGAATCGTCAGCGTGCTGAAAGAGGTCAAACCACGATGAGAAATGATGTTATATCGATTAAAAAAAAACGTGCATTCCTGGGGCGTATCTCTGAAAAATATACATTGGTTGGGAATAATTTGAGTTTTTTAAAAATTTATTATTTATAGTTTTTTTATATTAAGAAGGTTTTTTTATTTTATTCTACTAAGTGTTTTATTTATTTATTCATTTGTAGTTTCGTATTTTTATTTTTATTTAAAGGTTTGTTTGTAGATCGTATGAGATTACCGGTGTCTTAAAAAGTAAAAATACGAAAGAGTCGTTTGAAGTTGTCGTTTAAATGTTGTAATACTAAAGTCTCCGTTTAATACCGGTTGTAGATTTATGTCTCGTATTTATTATTAAATTTAATGAATAGTTTTGTGTTTTAAAGCTTTGCTGAAACCAGAAGGATAGCTCGACGGTTTGAGAACCTCACGCAGATGATTTACAAACGAGAAGGTTCTGTGACATTCAACAAGGCTTGCTTGGATAATAACTTGCTGCCTAAGTACACACACACACACACACACATATATATATACATATATATATATATATTTAGAGAGAGAGAGAGTGAGAGGGGGGAGACAGAGAGAGAGGGATAGAAAGAGACATTTCTGATTCATATATCCATACATATCTATATATTGTTTTCTCTAAATATAAACAGATCCTCAGATCCTAAATATGTATTCTGTTAGATGAAGTGACATCGTTTGAACAATAGTTACTTACCTTTGTCAAACATTTTGTTAATACTTATCTATTCAGTTGTCTAATTGTAACGTTAGAATTATAATAAGAATAAGTAAATTGTATTTATCAATTGACAAATTTTAAATTATTTCAAACTCATGGGCACTTGTCAGACGACTCATATATTTGACCCCAATTGTTCAGAAGTTGCTCTGAAAATAACACTTTTACACAACGGGCCTTCAGGGAGATTTATTTATTTCTAGAGTTAACTTTTCTAGACTGTATTTTTCTATCTTCAGATGTTCGACTTCAGTTGTCGCATGCAAACGTATTTTCTTCACATTTGCACCATGGGCAACTTCCTAGTACATGTATAAAAATATCAAACTGGATTATTGAATAAAATAGCATGTTCCCAACGAGTCCCAATAAAGAAATTAATAGTGTTTTATATTCTTTATTCATTGCACTGTTTTCTTGCTTTTTCCATTTTGATACCACGCTTCGTTTTTAAAGTGGAATAAAAATAAATCCTAAATGCTTAATAACAACAAGCAACTGTGACTGCTATTTTTGTACGTGCATTATTTGTGCACCTGCACGCCACGGGTTATGTGCCCCCACTCACTCACTGAGTGATTGAGATAAAAACTTTCAACATTGAGGCGGAAGACGCGTCAAGTTTTATTTGAATCCTTTTTTTGTTTTGTTTTCCTTTCTCCGCATTAAGATTTCTACTGTCTTTTCGGTGTTTATGTCTTCTTATTTTTGTTTTAAATCTCTTTCACGAGGTTCATTTATTCGCCGTTTAAAACCTAAAGTATGTTGATGAAAATATTTCCAATCGTTCAGACGGCCATTTGATCCAGACGAAAACAGGTACAAAAATAATCTGCCGGTGGAAAAATGGAAGAAGTACAAACATTTCAGAAAGATGAAAAAAATAGAAGAGAGAAATATAAATAGTTTCATCTTCTATATTTATCCGCCTCTCTCTCTCTCTCTCTCTCTCTCTCTCTCTCTTTCTCTCTCTTTCTGTCTCTTTTTCTTTTTCTTTTCTGTTCATGCCTCTTTCTATTTTTTTGTGGCGATGTATCTTTTGTTTTCAATTAGTTACATTTCTGTATTATTTGGATAATTCGGACAAATATTTGTATGCGATGAGTATATTAATAGCGTTTCGGTCGATGGAATATCTAACCTTCATTATGTACATCGTCTTTTATTTGGGGACATTCTACCTCGATTTTGGAATTCTTAGACTGACTTCGGGTATCTCAAACTGGTAAAAAATTGTTCTCATTCCGTCAGCCATGACTGGGTAGAAGTGGTCATTTATCTTGTTCTTTATTATTATCGCTTGTAGTGACCACTGAACCTTGAACGCTTGTGTGTGATTCAGAGAAAGGTATCGTCAGGCCAATCGATACAGCTGTAAAAGTCGAGGTCACATCGGCCGAAACGTTGTGAATGTAAGGACCAAGATGACTATAGTAGTTTGAATAATTTTGATAATACTGATTATAAGGCGTTTTCTTAAATATTTCGAAACAATTATTCATTTATTTTTAAAATTGTTATTCCAATGGTTATACTAGCTAGTTGATATGAATAAGGTGAATTACGAAA
The DNA here is from genome assembly GCA_963556195.1 of Sepiola atlantica. NCBI lineage: Eukaryota > Metazoa > Mollusca > Cephalopoda > Sepiida > Sepiolidae > Sepiola > Sepiola atlantica. Next base: position 12,090,104 of record OY744541.1, on the reverse strand, counting down.
CGAGTCACAACATTTTAAAGTGTCTAGCATAGTAATATTTACCTCCTCTTCAGGAGGTTAGGCACAAGGCCATTTTTATCTTACTCCCACAAGGTAAGATGTGACCCAAGATCGGGTCGGGAAAGTGGGAGTTGAAAAGTCAGCGCCCGAGTAGGTGAGCACTCTGGCCATTAAAAATTGCCTGGGTAGCCCCGTCGGCATTCGGGGCACCTCAGGCAGTAAGCAATAAACTTACTCCTCCCCAAAGAGGGAAGGCAAAGCCTGGGAGGGTTGACCTCCTAGAACTACACAGGACAGACCCATAGACTGGCGTTAATCAAGCCCCGAAGGCCAAGACAATACCAGTCTATGGGGTGCAGTATCCATTGGAACAGATACTAATAAACGTTACCAAAGTCTTAGCCATTAAGCAATTATATATTTGAACTTTGAACGCGCTCAGAACGTAATCAAATTTTTAACGGTTAAGCAATCAAACTTTTGAATCTTGCACGCTCTTAGAACGTAATCACGTTCTCATGTAACATCTCAATATTATAGACGCTCCTATAAAGTTGTAAATTACTTGCCTTTATTATATTAAAACTAAACAGTAAAGACATAGTTTTTAAGAAACCAAAATTAACACCACCTGAAGATGACTTGACGAATCAAATCGAAAGTACTTGCAAAAAAGGAAAGAAAAGGAAACAAGAAAACATGAAACTTACATAAATAATTTAACGGAAACACTAAATGGACCCTTTGGAAAATTGAAAAAAAAAGTATTATCAAGCAAAAACACTGTGTTATTTTATGATGTTATTCCAAATAGATATATATATATATATATATATATATATATATATATATATATATATATATATATTTAGATTTGGATTTTTCACTTAGAAAAAAGATTATTCCGTGAAGACCGGGATCAGTCCAATAAAAACAAGCTCGATTATACTCGATTACAGGGTATAGAGCATTTATATGTGATTTTTTAATTGTTTATTTATCATTTTTCAAATTAAAGAGTTTTTTCAACAATGTCGTGAAAATCGTGCGAGATATTCTTCTAAGACATTCTCTATCTTTTTTTTTTTACCTTTTATTTTTCGGTTTTATTTCTTTTATTTCTTATATATTTTCATTTTTTATTTTTTATTTTTTTAACTTTTTATTCTTTTAAAAAAATGTTTTTCTATTTTATTTTATTTTATTTTATATTATTTTATATTTTTTTCTCCACTTATTAAGTGACCTCAATAAAAGTAACACCACATTGTGTATTGCCGGTTGTTGTAATTCTTAATCAAGGTACTTAATTTTCCCTGATGATCTGCCAAGCAAGTACCTGCTTGGTAGTGAAACACGTGTAGGTAAAAAAAACTCTTTAATTTGAAAAATGATAAATTAATAATTTTTTAATGAAAATATCTTTTGTGGTGTTGATTGGGCTCCTGAGCGGAATGCTTTGGTAAGCTTTCAAAAACTCTCTCTCACACACACACCCACACACACACACACACATATATATATATATATATATATATGTAAGTAAATTTCGTGTACAACAGAATCGTAGGATTAATTTTAGAGGAAGCATTATTAAAATCAATCAAACAGACGAGTGGAAAATAAAAAAAATAAAACTAAAAGGAAAATTGTTAAAATTACCTTAAGGCCTTATCGTCTGACCCTCTGAGAGGAAACGTCAGAATGGTAAATTAAAAACTAAAAGTCGAATGAGATATGAGGGGAAAAACACTTATTTAGTTGGAGGAAACGATTGAGAGGAAAAAAAAAAAGGGTAAATCTCTCAACGTTATGGTGGCTTTGAATCATTAAAGATCTCCAACTGATGTTTCAAAATCTTTTGTCTACACAGACTAGGTCGAGAGTTGTTAATGACTAACGCCTCAATAATATTGAGATGGTAGTTCGACCTGGCACTGTGTAAAACAGAAAACCACCCATCGGAATACTTGTCAGAACAACTATGTGTACTAACGAGGTGATTGCCGATGGCTGATTCCTGTGCCTGGAAGTTCCCGGATGATCTCGAAACCTTGTGTAGGCGAATATCACGTGGTATGTGTTGGGATATTCTAAATTCTAATCTTTGGGATGTCTTGCCAACGTAGTCAGCTCCACACTGACACATGAATTTATAAACTACAGAATTCTTTTGAATGGCTGGCAAAACATCCTTACGAAAAGAAGAGAAAAAGGTTCGAGTCGTGTAAACTACCCTCAACATGGTTGCCGGAAAACAACGTTGAGTAGAAGAAGAAATCCTTTTAACAATGTCAAGGCCGTCAGAACCCAACCATGGGAGTTTCAAATAAATAGGGCAACGTGACGGGCCAATAAATTTACCACCATTAAATAAAGCAACTTTATGTGCAATGGTGCCTTTTATAGTATTGATGGGATATCCATTAGCAAGAAAAATATTAGTAATTTCACCAAGTTCTGCATCGAGTCGTGTTGGTGAACAAATCATAAGTGCTCATAAGTAGGAGTACCAATAAGATTTATTTTTCTTGCTCTTGGGGCGAAGGAAAACCAATTTAGATAAAGGCCTGTAAATGTTGGTTTTCTATACACACAGGTTTCAAATGATAAACCAGATTTAGACACTAAAACATCGAGGAATGGTAAGGAACCACAATCCTCGACCTCCATAGTGAATTGCAACGATGGATGCAAGTCACAAAGAAGACGAAGAAACTCTTCAGCATCACTCCGTGAGGGAAAACAAGCAAAAGTGTCATCAACGTAACGTGTGTAGAAAGCCGGCTTGGTCACTTTGGAAAATAATTGGTTTTCCAAAAATCCAACGAAAATGTTGGCTATATATATATATATATATATATATATATATATATATATATATATATATATATATATGTGTGTGTGTGTGTGTTGACACAATTCTGATTAAAGGCAACATAATTTTCTCGTTTTGTATTTTTTTAACAACTGTTTTGACTAGGCGAGTAATTTTCCCCAGTTTTTAATGGTAATTCATAGTTATGGATCCGAAGCGTATTTTCTTTTGACTATGTTGTTGTTGTAGTTTTTGGTGGGTTTTTTTTTATTTGCTCGGTAGTTTTCGCGAGATAAGAAAAAAGTGGTATAATTGAATCTGCTTTTTCCAGTCAATTGTATGGCCACGGTGAATAGAATGAATAAAAGTGCTGGGTTCAGGTGATGTAGAATAGTAATGGTAGCAGGTACAGTCGACAGAGGAAGGCCAAGGAAAACGTGAGAGGACACGATTAAAATGTACTTGAAAGAAAGAGGGATAGATAAAGACCTGGTCAGAGATAAGTTAGTTTCGAAGACAATTTTGAATGCCGTCCAACACATGTCAGCAGCAAAAAGTTGCATTAAACCGAATATTATTTTGATGTGTTTATTTATGTACATGTATAATTAAGAGATATGGACGGTAACAATGGTATTGATTTATTTTCAGTCAGCATGTTTCTTTTTTCTTGTTTCTGATTGAAATTCGACGGTAGATATGACAATAGATATTACATTGAAATGTTGCATTAGCCAATAGACAGACAGCTGCAGCGGATATCTGTGCTATTACTAACAGTGCATTTCGTTCGTATATCGAACAGCATTTGCACCTCAAATTAAACATGTATGTCAAAAGGTCAAGATCACTGACGAAAATAAAACAATCAAAATTAGTTAACCTTATAACCCTAATCCTAACCCTAACCTTATAATCATTATCGTTACAATAATCATAATAAGGTTAATCCTATCTGAGTTCAAGTAAGAAACAACCAACACAAAATGTCAGCAAGGATTTAACATGTATGATCTCGTAGACTGGATTATCTCATAGGAACATATTTTTTCAAGGAAATATATTCACTATTTGCTTCACTATTTGTCAAGTAAACACGTTACGTGTTTTTCCAAACGGATTTCATCTTCGTATATTCGGAAACGGAGTTTACTACCATTAGCAGATATTTGAAAAGAATTATTTCAGATCACTATTTGAATGGACTTGTATTTATATCTTATTCAACTCTTCAGCCATTATCGTTCCAAGGTATGTACATTTTAAATATTTCGAGGCATCACATATTTTCGGGTGGTTTCTCTGATAACTGGCATTTTTGAAGACGTTGACTATCGTTCGATTTCTTTAGTAACACACTTATAGTAAGTTCATCTCGCTTGATCAATGAGGTTCGACGAAAAAAATGCATACCGGAGGATTATGTTTAATAGGATGCGTGGATTGTTAGTTAAATGATTAAGTGTATTATGTGAGGATTGAAAATTATGAATGAAATGGAGAAAATTTTAAAATTTATGGCCACGGTTTATGACGTGTTTGTTTTACATTGGATTTGAAGAAGATGACGTTGTAGTCTGTAGGGGAGCTGTTTCGTGGTAATGTGATCGACGGATGGGACTTCTTAAAAAGAATAGTGTACGCGTAGGAG
>OY744541.1:12070635-12078135 GCA_963556195.1 Sepiola atlantica | reverse complement strand
TGGTTTTCTTTTTATCAATTACGATATATATATATATATATATATATATATATGTGTGTGAGTGTGTGTATGTATAGATTCATATGTGTGTATATATATATGTGTGTGTGTGTGTGTAACTAACATTCTGTAATAAATATTTGAATATGGAGATTACCTCGTTGATTTAATTTCTTATGCTTGTATAAAGCTAGCCCCTAGTTACAAGTTAAAATTAATATATAATCAGATGATTCAAGGTTAAATCTACATAGCTAATGAATGTTATGCATCAGATTTAAGATTTCACACGAAATAAAAAAAACAAAAAAAACATTAAATAAAAGCAAAGATCGATTTCATTTATTATCTGAAGTTATTGAAATCATTTTGAGCCGACAAACTAATTACTTTAACATTTTAATCGTGCCTTGGAAAAACATTGTATAACACCACGTGATTTTTTCTCGCTGGAATGCGAGATGTCGTTCGGGCGTTTTATCATCTCGTTTCGCTTCTTTCTTTTTCTTTCGCTTTCTCGTCTTTCCGTTATGTTCGGTTTCTTTTTTTCTTTCTTTTTTTGTTGCTTTTGTCTTATTTATTTATTTATTTATTTGTTGTTTTCTTTAACCATACGTTCTCTGATTTTGTTTTTATCTCGATGAAATATCATCGGAATCCACAAATGTGAATTATTGCCGCGAGAATAGCGATTTTTTGGTCTTCATTATCGATCATCAATATTGCTTTAAGCACCGCGGGAAATCCTTAAAACCTGAAAATGAACGTGTCAAAAAATATCTATGTATATATATTAACATGTATATATATATATTAATATGTGTATATATTAATATGAATATATATTAATATGTATGTATATATATTAATATATATATATATATGTATATATATATATATATATATATATATATATATATATATATATATATATATATATTAGTACTTCATGTATCCACATTAAATATTATAAGGAGATATATTTTTTATGTATCAGTTTTCAGTATTTACTTCGACAGTGCTCGATACGTAAGTAGAGCTAGGTAGTAAGCAATGAAAATATATATGGCAATCAAGCTACACAGAGGCTCCCGTGTTTCATCCCCGCGGGGGTATCGTCAGGCTAAATATATATATATATATATATATATATATATATATATATCATAATAATAATAATAATAATAATAATAATAATAATAATCCAGGAAAAACATCCATAGGGTAGTCATCCAAAGAATTGATACCGGCTTTATAAAAAGTGCTCAATATCAAATAGAGTTTTTATATATGATTATTTTTTATTTACACAGCCATGTAAAACATCTGCGACACTGGCCTGTCGATGTTATCGATCAACAGTTATTATAAACTGAGATCTCATCAGGTAGAGTTAGAATCCGATCTTAACATTAGATCATATTTGGAAAGAATGAAATGGGGAGAGAAAGACGAAAAGAAATTTAAAATTTCAAAATTTGGGAAGTCACGTGGTTGAGACCGTTAAGAAAGTGTCCCCAAGTTCGACAAAGTACACCTGAAGAAGGTCGGGGGTTAAATCGGTCGAAACGTTGTGATAAAAACACCCAAGATGAGAACAGTAGTCCGAATATACCAAATTCTACAAATTATCAACCCTCATCTGCAATATACCGAACATATGCACACACCTATATATATATATATATATATATATATATATATATATATATATATATATATATATATATTAAGGAAATTGACAACATCTTTGAGGCACGCATGATAATGCATTTAAGTGAAATATTTTGAAAATCAAAAATCGTGCAATTTAAATAGAAAAATTCATTTATTTAATTTTTTTGCAAGCTTTCGTTGTACAATAACTTTGTCAGGCGAGACTGCCTAATAGTTTTTTTCTTTTCTTCCTCCGCATTTGATGGTATTAACTCCGAGTGGTCGAATCACAACATGAGGAGAAATAGACGTCAAGTTCTAAAATGCGTTAGGATAAGTGTAGTCCTGGCAATGTTATGCGCAGATTGGCGCTTTTTAAGTAAGGAAATTGACAACATCTTTGAGGCACGCATGATAATGTATTTAAGTGAAATATTTTGAAAATCAAAAGTCGCGCAATTTAAATGAAAAATTCGTTTATTTAATTTTTTTTTTGCAAGCTTTCGTTGTAGAACAACTTTGCCAGGCGAGACTGTTTCATAATTTTTTTGTTAGTTTTGATTTTCAAAATATTTCAATAACTTCAAACAGCCTGATTTGGTAGCGCCAGCAGGTTCTATTTGACCCATAGATAGGGGCCCTTACAGGTACTACCACTCCGGAGCAGAGTGGACCTGGGAGCAATGTAAACTAAGGGGCAACTTCACATTCCCCACAGCTCCCAAATTGAGACCTCACCACTGCATGCTTTTTAAGGTCATACCCATGGCCTCCAAGTTAGTGTATGCATAATAAACTCCTTAAAACATTGTTTGCAATCTGTAAATTCATGTTTAATAATTTTGATTAGGTTCATCAGCTTATAAATTGAGTTGTAACTTTCTTTAAATCTATCATTATTGTAATTTGTGTTACAGAATATATATATATATATATATATATATATATATATATATATATATCTATATATATATATATATATATATATATAAGGTATAAAAGTTATATATAATTATAAGTATGTGTTTATCTACATGCATATAAGTTTCATCCTTCTGGAATCATCAGTGTAGAGAATAGTATTCAAGCCGGTCGCAGGATTCGAAACCCCGGAACACGAGTCAAGTTTTTCTGTGACCAAAATTCCGACGGCTTAAACACTATAAACAACTACATAAATTGGTGAGAGTTGTAAACCTATATTGCTGAGCTGGAGTGATAGGCAGTCGACCTCAACAGTGTTCAACTAATTAAAGCTATGATATTCACGGCTGTTTTAATACTACTCACTAGAGTGCCTATCATTAAAGTAGGGGCGACACATAATTATAAATAAGTGTTTATCTACACCAATCTCTCTCTCTCACTCTATCTTTCTCTCTCTCTCTTTCTCTCTCTCTCTCTCTCTCTCTCTCTCTATATATATATATATATATATATATATATATATATATATATATATATATATATATATATATATATGATAAAGGAGCGATGAAGGTTATCCGACGTAATGGGAAATGAATAAGGAAAAACCAAAAAGATTTTTGTTCATGCATTCACTAACGTTTCGTCTTTATTTGTAAGACTTCCTTTGTATGACATTTTTCTTAAAATTATCATCCTGAGGAAGTCTTACAAATAAAGACGAAACGTTGATTAATACATAAAAAAAACATCTTTTTGGCTTTTCCTTTTTCATTTCCCACATATATATATGTATATATATATATATATATATATATGAGACTATGTGTGTGTGAGAGAACAGTTTCCTCGCTTGCATTAATTAAGAAAATAATTGTCTATGTATCTTGTTATTAATAAGAACACGTGCGAGATTCTTCTAAAACATTATTAAAAAATAATAGAATATATTTTTTATCGTTTTTAATCATCAAGTCCATTTCGATTCAAATTTATTTAAAAAATGGTTATGTTGAAGGAAGGATTTGAATAAATTAACTTCGGTTAATTAGCGATTCCGGAAAACATTGCAGGCATTAGGTTTGTGGACGTTAACCAAGTCGGATTAAATCATTACCCTTCAACAAATGAATTTAGCATGACGATTTACAGTATGGTAATTAATATATGGGTCACTGATTGAAAGAATAATAGTTGCGCCAAGGTACTGCAAACTTGTACTGAAGCAACGTTCCATTATTAGCTTAATGTAATGTGTCAATACGTTCGATGTGTTTGAAACAAATTGTTATCACTTGTTATACATTTCTCTCCATGCAACACATGTCCTCAACCCTTATTGACCAGATTTCACATCAGACTGCATACACATGCTTGATAGACTTTTCTCTTTGGTCGACAGTGGAAACGCTCTGCTGGTTAGTAATGACAGAAGTTTCCTGAACTTACCCCATCCACTCCTAACTCTTGCAATCACACTTGCTCCAATGGTATCACCAAGGTAACAACATTTTTGAACAACCTCAATAGCTTCGCCATCCAAATATACTTTCTCCATACAAAATGGTGACTTCGGGTTTGGAAAATATATCCTTTGTCTTTGCATATATGACGTCACTTCTGCCCTCTCGTATAATAAACTTCCTTTCTCACAGTCAAGGGGAAAGCCACTCGAAAAAGGGGGTTGTGACTTTAGGGGTCCACAACAGAAATAAGACAACGTGAGGTAGTCAACATAAGTATGCACTTACAAAAAGTAGAGATGTAATTTGTTGCCAGAGACTTCTTCTCATCATTGTGTTAGAGAGAGTCTATGACGTGACACAATAGGGTATTGATTTACTCCTTTCCAGGAGTTAGGCACAAGACCAGTTTTTATCTTACTCCCACAAGTAAGATGTGACCCAAGGTCGGGTCGGGAAAGTATGGTTTGAAAAGCCAGCGCCCGAGAGGTGAGCACTCTGGCCATTAAAAATTTCCTGGGCCGCCCCGTCGGCATTCCCCGGTAGGGGCGCCTCAGGCAGTAAGCAATAAACTTACTCCTCCCCAAAGAGGGGAGGCGAAGCCTGGGAGGGTGGAACTCCTAGAACTGCACAGGAAACACCCATAGACCGGCGTAAATCAAGCCTCGAAGGCCAAGACAATACAAGTCTATAGGGTGCAGTAGCCATCGGAACAGATACAAAAGGTCAATAAGATATTCAATCAGATGATGAGCAATATCATGAGAGGATTGAAAACGATGTATTAAATAGGCAAATTTAGATTACTAAGGAAGACGGCTCGACAAGTATTTTAAACATTGGAATTTAAGATGATTTAGTGTGCAGGAAAGCACTCCTGTGGCAATGTGTTTAACGGTTGAAAATATTTTGTAGATATAAACACTGTCCATGGAAAAAAAAAGGATTTCATGAAAGCGGTGGATCTCTGAATCTATATATTAATATGTAAACACACTACAATGTACATACTAATACTTATTAATTAAACATAAATTGTAATTAGTTAATGCTACACAATTATCTGGTAAATAGTTTAGAAGTGCATCCGATACGTAGAAATACATGAACATATACACATACGTAACTTTATATAAATAGAGAAACGTGTTGCAAAAACTAAAGATATATAGATTAGCTACTTTATATCGTTATCATCGGGATCTTCTCATATATCCCCGATTTCCTGTAAAGTAAACACTTATAGAATTCCTTGTTCTCCTCCGTTAATTCATATAGATGAATTAAATTAAGTCATCTACGAAAATTATTTATGGCTTGAAGTTACCTAATTGCTCCTCGGGCTACTTTTAGAAACAGAATTTATATTGACGCTATACTGGTATTTCTAAGTATTTCAAGACTTATTCTCTTGTGGACTTTATTTGGAAATAAACTATGTTCATGGAAATTCTGTTTGTGTTTTAGGTGCACAAATCAAAATTTAAAAAAATTCATAGAAGCGGTGAATCTCTGAATCTATATATTAACATGTATAAACACTACAATGCATATAATCATACTTACTAGTTACACGATATTCACATATACGTATATCTACATATATATATATATATATATATATATATATATATATATATATATATACATCAATCTGCTTGAGAAACGTTGATGAATATATAAATAATTATGGGTTTCTCTTTTTCATCTCATATATATATATATGTATATATGTATATATATATATGTATATATGTATATATGTATATATATATATATATATATATATATATATATATATATATATATACATACATATATACATATATATATATATATATATATATATATATATATATATATATATATATATATATATATATATATATATATATATATATATATATATATATATATATATATATATATATATATATATATATATATATATATAATATATATATATATATATATATATATATATATATATATATATAATATATATATATATATATATATATATATATATATATATATATATATATATATATATATATATATATATATATATATATATATATATATATATATATATATATATACCCGCCGACTTGGCATTTACAAAGTTAAATTTCTCCAAGCTAATTTGTGGTGGCTAACGGGTAACGCTCTTGGCTGCGAATGAGTAGCGATTTGTGACTCGAGTTCGCGCCCGCCGACTGTCGGGAATTAAATTCTGGAACTGAAGATTGCGTAAGTAATTGATAATTAATATTTATTTATAAAATATTATATATATATATATATATATATCTCAAGTTCGAATGAAAAACGCGATAAACGCCATTTTGAAAAATTACGAAGGTGTTGCATTTCAACACTTGACCACACCTCAAAATTTTGTGTTTAGATGCTCTGATACCGGCATAATTTCTCTTTTCTTTCAATTAAAATAAGTTTGTAGTCGAAGTCTGGATTGAATATATTTCTTTCTTTCATTTCGTTCTGTCTCAATTTCACCCAATCAGATTCATCGCGTTTCGCATTCAAACTTGTCATATATTCGTTGAACTTAGCCTAAGTAAATACCATGAACAGAGGTTTACATTATATTCTAATAAAAAATTCCTGCCATTTTCTCACTACTTGAATAGTATTTTACATGTCACATATTTCCGTCATCTTTCACGCAACAGATACCCTAATGTTTTGTTTTTTTGTATATAATAGAACGGGCAACGTCTGGTTATCCTGACAGTAAAAATAAAATAAAATAAAACCAGTTTTACATTGTGATGCCCTCATAAACGTGTGCATTGTATCTGTTCTTCATCCAAACCATATTTGTTCCATCGATTTATTTATGAAATGAGATGTTATCGATCTTATCCCTGGATATAACGATATATCTGAAGTTTGCGTCGCATAATTTTTTTCTTTCTTGTCGGCGTTGAATACGTGCCTCAAGCGACGGTTGTGCGGGAGACGAGGTCAATGTTTGATCCTCCTCTCACTTGAGACTCTCAATTTTCACTCAAGTAAGCGCAGATCAGGGATGGCCTTGATCCGCGATCAGGTGACTCCGTTTTTATAGTTCAAGTGCTGTGAGCCGTGCCTTACTGCCTCGGGATAGGAGAAAAACCCAGGAAACTGTCTGAGAACATCAGCCCACAGTTCAATGACAAACGAGAATTCATCATCCTCTGTTCTCGCTCTACATCCCTCTCTCTCTCTTTTTATCTATTTCTTTATCTTTGTTTCTCTCTCTCTCTTTATCTATTTTTCTCTTTCTCTCTCTTCCCCTCTCTCTCTCTCTGTCTCTGTCTCTCTTTATCTATTTCTTTATCTTTGTTTCTCTCTCTTTTTATCTATTTTTCTCTTTCTCTCTCTCCCCCCTTCTCTCTCTCTCTCTCTCTTTATCTATTTCTTTATCTTTGTTTCTCTCTCTCTTTAT
>OY744541.1:12043135-12060635 GCA_963556195.1 Sepiola atlantica | reverse complement strand
TACAAGCTTCAGAAGATATATACTTTTTTATTTGCTTTTTCAATCACATTATTTTTATATTTCATCGAATATCTATATTTGTTCTTCGTCTTACAAACAATTATTTGTCCAATTTTAATACTTTTTCTATATCTTACGCGTGTTTCACAGCAAAGTCAACTGTGAAACACGCGTAAGATATTAAAAAAGTATTGAATTTAAAAAAATAAATAAAATAAAATGTTTTTGTACGAGGAAAAAGAAATATTGTTGCTGAAATATTACAATAAATAGATTGAACGAGAAATATAAAAATTATGGGTTAGGATTGATTTCCCTATGGTGATTGGAATGCAACCATATATATATTAAATATATATATATATATATATATATATATATATATATATATATTAGTACTTAATGTATCCGTTGTAGACCCGTGCTAGGGGTGACAAAGATAACAACCACAAATTGTGACAGGTTAAAATATACAATGTATTTATTCATAGCAATACAGTAACGCCACTAAATGTGGTAGTAGATGACCGGATTCCTACCATGCGGTAAAACATGAATAGGAATGTCCTCTGTTTGAGTCTTTGCAACCATGGTATTTATTATAGATGGTTGCTTCCATTAGTTCTTCAATAGGGGTGATTTGTACCCCACAACAGTATCCACATAAAATATTATAAGGAGATATAATGTTTTATGTAACAGTTTTCAGTATTTACTTCAACAGTGCTCGATACGTAAGTAGAGCTAGGTAGTAAGCAATGGAAATATATATGGCAATCAAGCTTGATTGCCATATATATTTTCATTGCTTACTATATATATATATATATATATATATATATATATATATATATATATATATATATATATATATATATATTTGTAGGTACAAAGTTTTAATAAATAATCAAATAATGTTAGATGCACTGCCATTATTATCTATTGTGAGGATTTTTTAAAATGATTTATATTATAAGAGAGGAATAAAGAACCACGAGAAAGGGAACAAAGATGAATCACTTCGTCACTTTCTTTTTTTTCTATGAGGATGTTTCGTTTTTTTAAACGAGTATTGAAAATACGTCTCGGTAATTTTATTTATTTTTTTACCTCCTTTTTTTTCAATACTAATTTAAAAACAGAAGAAAAAAATCCTCATAGAGAAAGAAAGGAAGTTACGAAGTGATTCATCTTTGTTCCCCTTCTCGTGGTTCTTTATTCCTCTTTTAGAATAGAACTCATAAAGAAAAATTCTCACTGTAGATAAATATGGCAATGAGTCAAATATATGTATATATATATATATATATATATATATATATATATATATATATATATTTATATATATATATGTATTATATATACAATAAACTAGTTATTGATATTGTTAAATTGTTTATAAGAAAATATTTTCTCTATGTTTACATGAATGAATATGTATGTAGATATATTAAATGAATCTAAATAAACTTAGACTAAACGCAGATGTTACATTTATTCTTTGTTTCCTTTGTTCCACTTATCTGCCCCTCTCGTTATCGCTATCTTTCTATCTTCTCTGGCTTTCCGTTTTTCTCTTTCCTCTCCGTTTCATTTCTCTACCCCATTCTATACTCGCACGAGTTCTTCAACTAAGTAACAACTTTTCGAATCCTTTTATTGGCAATAAACCAGAACGTCTTCAACGATTTGCAATTTCTTCCCTGATTTTCACGAAAGCCTCCCCGCTCACATCGCTAAGTCGGATTCGTTTGGAACTCCAAGAAAAGCCACTTTTATTCAAAGACTTAACACCACATAGAAGTCGACAGTTTTGGACTTGAGCCAAGAGATTTTATCGATCTTCTCGCCTTTTCTTTTCATGTCTCTCTACTTCAAGTTGTTTTTGAAATCATCTTAAAGAATCAGAATTACGCTAAACGCGATACGAATATCTCGCCGAAAAGGGCCGCTGCGATTCAGGTGCATTTGGGTGAGACTCAATTATAAGCAGACAAAATAATTGACCCGGACAACAATTTTATGTTAGATTTTGTCGTCTGATTTGAATCGTTGACCAATCGTTTTCTACTTGAATTTGATCTTTAACAGCTGGTCATAGTAAATGACAAGATCAAAACTCCTGGCATTTCATGACAAAGCAGAAATAACCTTTCTCCTTTTTATGTAGAACGATTTTATTCTTCGTTTAAACCTACAAATATATGTCTTCTATTTTCTGAATCTAAGATCAAAGTGTAGTATCTGTTCCGATGGATACTGCACCCCATAGACTGGTATTGTCTTGGCCTTCGGGGCTTGATTTACGCCGGTCTATGGGTCTGTCCTGTGCAGTTCTAGGAGGTCCACCCTCCCAGGCTTCGCCTCCCCTCTTTGGGGAGGAGTCAGTTTATTGCTTACTGCCTGTGGCGCCACTACCGGGGAATTCCGACGGGGCTGCCCAGGCAATTTTTAAACCTCACTTTCCCGACCCGACCTTGTGGGAGTAAGATACAAACTGGCCTTGTGCCTAACTCGTGGAAAGGAGTAAATCAATACTAATTAAGTGTCTATGTGCTTCTAATTTTTTTTTATTAAAATCGCTCTAGACAAGGCATCAAGCAACTTGATGTTATGAGCTAACAATAACGAAATATAATTATCGCAAAGACAAGAGTTGTCTATTGTCTTTAGCCTTGAAAAGACCAAGGCTATAGGTAGGAGAAAAACAGTCAGCAAGAACAGAATTCCACAAGTGTGTAGTTCTTGGAAATGACCTAATGAAATAGGAAGCTCTATTACGATGAGGTATCAAAACAGTGAATTTATGAAGACAACAAGACCAACGAATCTAACGAGCTGAAACAAAAGAAGCGGGGAATAGATTGTATAATTCTGAAAGACACCTGCCATAATTGTATTTATAGAAAAGACTGAGACTAGTAACATATATCTGTGACAGAGAGCGTGCAAAGAAGAGAAATGTTGGGGGCCAATCAAATTACAGATACGTTTCTGCCCTTTATCAAGATCCCTCAAATAGGACAGAGATTCACCAGCCCAAATATGTCAGCAGTACCCCATACATAGTCCGATAGTAGATTTGTAGAGATAAAGATAGAGAATAGCCCCAGGTGTGGGAAACTGTTTGAAGTAATAGAAAGAACTGACTTTAAGAGAAGCAAAAAGGGAAATGGATCTAATGTACGAACTGCAAGAAAGCTTTGATGAGAGACAAAGATCAATAATTTTCAGAGTCGATTTCACCTCAAGAGCAGAGCCATCCATGAACATCTCAGGAAGAAAAGGACACTCGTACGATGTAAAGACACAATCTTAAACGAAATATGCCATTTCGTACCCCAATCTACAAGTGCACCAAGGTCCACTTCTAGACCAGCTACATGTTCTGACTGATCTCAGAAAAATGGGTGAGAAGAAAACCCAGAATAGATAGTGGTACTAATATCCTTATTCTCCAGCAAAATGGTTTCTTGTTTGTTAAAACAGTAATTTTTTTCGTACATCTTCTACACACTTATTCATCAGAAAGAATTTTTTTTTAAATTAAAAAACGACATTTACTTTCGATTAATTTACTTTCGATTAATTTACTTTCGATTAATTTCTACCAAAGCATAAGTAGACAATGGAAAAAGCATATTCCAGCGAAACTCTAAATCGACACCGTATTAAATTACACACGAACACACACACACACACACACATATATATATTTATATATATATATATATTATATAATGATATTTATGTATTAATATTAATTATTTATTTCCTACAGACATCGATGTTTCATGCTTACGCAATCTTCAGTACAGGAAGCTAATTCTCGACGGTCAACGGGCGCGAACTCCGATCACAAATCACCACTGATTCGCTGTCAAGAGACGTATCAGTTGGCCACCAGAAATTAGCTTGGAATTTAACTTTGTAAATGCCAAGCTGGCGGGTATTTACAGCAAGCGGCGAAGAGTGATCACCAACAACAACAACAAATCGTGTTGGACCTCGCAATGAAGCTAGTAGTACTGCTTGTTATTAAATTCACTCAGAGTGCCCAGCCTTAGTAAAGGGGGTTATATATATAACTGGTAATTTCGCTGTTTTGTTGTATACGCCTAGCGTCGGAAATTACATAAATATATATCACAGCCTAGACGTCGGTAGTCATTCTCTAGTAAATCTTCATTTCAAGGAAAGATGCTCGACTGAGCTGCAGTCTATGTTGTGCTCTTGTAAGGCCTTCGTAGTAAGAACTCGTCTTCTACCGCAACTGAAAATGACTTTTCTTTCCTTACGTGGGCTTTGCGTCAAGCGGAATTTCCATGACCGAAGTTTATTTCCAATAATTTATAATCCGTGGAAAATTTAACTACAGGACCAACTTGCATCTATATATTGTCCGTTTTCAAATCCAATACCCACAAATACTTAATATAATCACTAAACAATTATTAATTCCATTAATCATTTTCAATCCTCTAATAGTATTCTTCATTCTTAAATGATTACACTGACAATCCATCCATCTTGTTAACAATTATCCTCTATTGGCTATTGGCCTTGATAAGTGGCGACGCATTAGCAGACCAATGTATTATTTCTTACATGTTGATCGTGTTTGTCAACCATGTTTACTCCACAATAATATCTAGCGTTTACGAATAATTAACTTTTCAAGCTGGAAAGTCGTAGAACACCTTTATTCCTTAGACCACCTAATTATAGTTAACCTGTCGCGGTGTTATTATGAAACCTGTGATATCTCTTAGAACCAGCAACAGATTTGCATTCATTGTTGGATAAATACAATTTAATCGATTTATATAATTGGAAGTTAACAAGTCATTTATTATTTGAATGTGAACGAATCGGGGACTACAATCAGTCCTTGATCATTTATATATGTCGGCATCATTGCATTGGTGAATGTTGCGCTCTAAAACATCGTTTATTAAAGAATTATCTTCATCCTTTGGTCATCTTTCATTCGATTTGTCTTTCTTCAAAAGTAGGTATATCGCGTTTTATTCACGTTCTGAAGTTGTCTGGTTGCGCGCGGCTTAAAATGTGTGTACCTTATTTTTTTCTTTTCTTGGGTGTGCCTTTGAATGTGAATTTGAGATGCCTTTACGCTCATGTGTACACAAACAAAGTAAATAGACATCTTCATTATAATTAATAATGGAATCTGCGGCCAGAGGGTCATGATGAACCTAGGCAAGATAACTTTGATTATTTTCCCTCGCTTGGCCTTTTGGCTAAGATCAAAGTGTAGTATCTGTTCCGATGGATACTGCACGCCTGTCCTGTGCAGTTCTAGGAGGTCCACCCTCCCAGGCTTTGCCTCCCCTCGTTGGGGAAGAGTGAGTTTATTGCTTGCTGTCTGAGGCGCCCCTACCGGGGAATGCCGACGGGGCTGCCCAGGCAATTTTTAAATGGCCAGAGTGCTCACCTCTCGAGCGCTGGCTTTTTAACCCCACTTTCTCGACACGATCTTGGGTCACATCTTACTTGTAGGAGTAAGATAAAACTGGCATTGTGCCTAACTCCTGGGGAGGAGTAAATAAAGCCTTTTAGCTAAGATCAAAGTGTAGTATCTGTTCCGATGGATACTACACCCCATAGACTGGTATTATCTTGGCCTTCGGGGCTTGATTTACGCCGGTCTATGGGTCTGTCCTGTGCAGTTCTAGGAGGTCCACCCTCTCAGGCTTTGCCTCCCCTCTTTGGGGAGGAGTAAGTTAATTGCTTACTACCGGGGAATGCCGACAGGGCTGCCCAGGCAATTTTTAATGGTCAGAATGCTCACCTCTCGGGCGCTGGCTTTTCAACCCCCACTTTCCGACCCGACCTTGGGTCACATCTTACTTGTGGGAGTAGGATAAAACTGGGCTTGTGCCTAACTCCTGGAGAGGAGTAAATAATACTCGATCGATAAACAGTGGAATCACCAGATTGGCGGCAATTTAACGTTGATTAAGCATTAATAACTTCTTAACGTCTCTCTTCACTTGAATAACTGTATTTTCTCAGCGGTCATGGCAATAAAAATTTAAAATAAATACGGACCCGCTCAGGACTAAAGTCATAAATAGAATACAATACATATGAAAAAAAAAATAAAGCATGATATTATGTTGGAAACCAGGACATAATGGCATCCGTGGTT
The DNA here is from genome assembly GCA_963556195.1 of Sepiola atlantica. Classification (NCBI taxonomy): domain Eukaryota; kingdom Metazoa; phylum Mollusca; class Cephalopoda; order Sepiida; family Sepiolidae; genus Sepiola; species Sepiola atlantica. The sequence continues at coordinate 12,054,463 of OY744541.1, read as the reverse complement.
ATGAAGACGCTGACAAAGAAGCAAGAAGGACACTAGTAATGGATCCATCAAGTACAAACATATATATATATATATAAGAGAGAGAGAGAGAGAGAGAGAGAGAGAGAGAGAGAAAGAGAGAGAGAGAGAAAGGGAAAGAGAGGGAGAGAAAGACAGAGAGAGACAGAGAGAGAGAGAGAGAGAAAGGGAAAGAGAGGGAGAGAGAGAGACAGGGAAAGAGAGGAAGAGAAAGACAGAGAGAGAGAGAAAGGGAAAGAGAGGGAGAGAAAGACAGAGAGAGAGAGAGACAGAGAGAAAGGGAAAGAGAGAGAGAGAGAGAGAGAGAGAACGAAAAATAGATTGCAGCAGCGGTATTTTTATTTTCTAGTAGAGGGATCCATTTATGATCGACGTTTCTCCATTTGTCTAGAAAATCAAGGTTTTGCCAACAAACTTTGTCAACATGATTCTCATTGCCGGAAAATACAGATATCGTCGCTGGAATATGCTTTTTTCCATTGTCTCTCTCTATATATCCCTTCCATCCCCCCTTCTCTCTTCTCTCTCTCCCTCTCTCTCTCTTTAAAGACACACACACACCGACACACACGCACATATCTATCAATATATATATATATATATATATATATATATATTTATATATATGTAAATATATCATATGCCACCTGTATTTATCAAATCTCCTTCTATAACAATCCACCCTCGCGGCTATTTGAGCAGGTCCTTCCATTTATTGACGTTAATTAGCTATGAGCGATTGTTTGAATGCAATGTTTTCTTTGAGTCCTACTTCATTTTGTGAAATTCTTTTTCCTTCATCAGCCAATTTATTGAGAACAAACAATGCTGCTATCAAGGCCCTCGAGGCATTCGTCAAAAAACGACAAACAAAATCAAAATACGTGCGCTTATAAATTGTTCAGGTAAAAAAAAAAAAAAGAATGCCAAGCCGCATTCATTTTCGAATACCTTACGTTTTGATTTACAGAATGTGTCAATAACCTATGATCATACATATTTATACAGTTCTCCTAAACAATAGCTTAGTATAATAATATATACTTAGCATACGTTTTGATTTACAGAATGTACCAATAACCTATGATCATACATATTTATACAGTTCTCCTTAACAATAGCCTAGTATAATAATATTAACTTAGCATACGTTTTGATTTACAGAATGTGTCAATAACCTATGATCATACATATTTATACAGTTCTCCTTAACAATAGCCTAGTATGATAATATTAACTTAGCATACGTTTTGATTTACAGAATGTACCAATAACCTATGATCATACATATTTATACAGTTCTCCTTAACAATAGCCTAGTATAATAATATTCACTTACCATACGTTTTGATTTACAGAATGTGCCAATAACCTATGATCATACATATTTATACAGTTCTTTTTAACAATAGCCTAGTATAATAATATTAACTTAGCATACGTTTTGATTTACAGAATGTACCAATAACCTATGATCATACATATTTATACAGTTCTCCTTAACAATAGCCTAGTATAATAATATTCACTTACCATACGTTTTGATTTACAGAATGTACCAATAACCTATGATCATACATATTTATACAGTTCTCCTTAACAATAGCCTAGTATAATAATATTAACTTAGCATACGTTTTGATTTACAGAATGTGCCAATAACCTATGATCATACATATTTATACAGTTCTTTTTAACAATAGCCTAGTATAATAATATTAACTTAGCATACGTTTTGATTTACAGAATGTGTCAATAACCTATGATCATACATATTTATACAGTTCTCCTTAACAATAGCCTAGTATAATAATATTAACATAGCAAACCACGGAAGATATACGTATACTATCAATGCCATGTTTTTTTTGTATATTATAGCCTTTTCTTTTTGTACTGTTTTAGACTTTGTTTCTGTTGAATTCCGACACTCTTTTTCATTTCCTAGTATAATTCGAACGCTTTATGTGCTTCCTTCTCACAACAGGAACGTGTGGCACAAGGCCGGTAGGTGGAAGTAAACGAGAAAACGCCAGCGCCTTAGCGGAAGTGCAAGGCCGGCCTCTAAAAGTAGCCCGGTCTGCCCCATCGGCATTCCCCGTTTTTAGCGTTTAAGGCATTTAGCATTAAACCAACCACTTTCTTAAAGTGAGAAGATACATCCTGGGAGGTTGGATCCCTTAGGACTACCTAAGACATAATTCTATCAATCCGATTTTTTTATATTTTTTAACATAGTTCACCCCAAACAAGGCAGGCCGCCACTGTAGACGTAAGGGGCTATTGAGAAAAAAGAAAAGGGAGAAGGTTGGGGGGAAGGTCAACCTAAACTGGGATCTGCTCAGTGAGATGTCTGTTTACATTAATTTTAAATTTATGCATGTCAGTACTGTTGGGGAAACAGGGGTCAAGGAGGGAGTTCCAGAGGCCAGCAGCACGAGGAAAGAAGCTATTTGAGTAGAAAGCTCTCCGGCATCGGGGGACCTCCACAGTGAATGGATGGGATTTAAGGGCACCTCCTCCAAAAAAGAATAAAATACTCTCTGTGAAGGTTGTATCATCACCATAGAGACCTCTACATGCTAAAAATGAACGGTAGTCATGTTTTTTTAAATAAAGCGACGCTGGATATTTATCGATAGAATATAACTAAATATACTAATAATATTTGTTTTATTTCTCTATTCCGTTTCTTTGTCTTCTTTTTGTTTTCAGCTAATTTCGTAATATTTTTTCTACTTTGCAAATAGTTTACTTATTTCATGCGAAGCGATTAGATGGCACAAGTCCAACATGAAACGTTTTTTGTTGTTGCTCTCCATTTTGTACGAAACAAGAGAATCTCTAATCATTGTAAAAAAAACTGGGTTTTTATTTCATTCATACAATCTCGCATTCACATCTTAAGAAATTTCCGATATGATTAATCAGTTTTTTAGATCTCCCTATTTTTACTACATTTATGATAACGAACAAAAATAAAATAAAACATATCGTTAACAAATATATAATCATACGGGCACAGCTTTTAGACATTAAGAGATATTCCGCTTTTTAAGTCACAGATCTGTACTCTCAATCAGAGCTTCCATAATTCCTTTTCAAATGAAAATCCTGTTTATTTTATTTTATTTTACGAACACTTTTAAAATGGAGACTATATTCTTAATGCAAACCAAAACAAGTACAAAAATAAAAGTAGAACATTTTATGAACTAGGAAGAAAAGAATGAAGTAAACGAGCCGCGCATGCGTGCTCCCCCTCTGTATGTGACGAGTGTAAAATGCAATAAATTTGGACAATTTGGGGCATTTTTGACCCATCTTCTTCTGATGTCAAGGATGCTCATTTTATATCCAAGACAATTGTCTCTACATTTTGGCCAAGTTTCATAAAAATTGAATTGATGGATCAAACGTTATGGGAGAAAAGGGTCATTTTTTGCCATTTAAGGGGTCTTTTGACCGCCTGGGGGCGCGAACCGGATTTTTTCCAAGATCAGCGATACTTAGTTTCTATTAGGAACAATTGCCTGCACATTTTGGTCAAGTTTCAGAGAAATTGAATGGATGAATGAAAAGTTATGTGGAAAAAAATGTCATTTTTTGCCATTTCGGGACCTTTTGACCTCCTGGGGGGATAACCAGATTTTTTTTCAAAAATCGGAGAATGTCACTTTCTAACCTGACAAAAGTTACAACTTCATGCAAAATTTCAGAGAAATTCAATGGATGGTTGCGGAGAAAAATCCGCACGGACACACACACGGACACACGGACACACACACGGACGGAAATGCCTCAAAACATAGGTCTCCCAATTTTTTAAATCGGGAGACCAATTAATTATTTAAGGAAATGACAAAACAAAAAACTTTCAGGTTTGCGAAAGCGACTATAGGGTAGTGTTGGAATGAGTATGTACAAGCTGTCCATTGCTAGACACGACTAACACAGATACACATTGGCAGATGATCCCTATGAAGCACGAGATAATGGAGTGTACAGGTACCTCCACTGGACCATCTGTAAGAAACTGAATATTAGGTGTAGCAGCAGGCCCTGGGAACATCTACCTGAGAGAACTGTGAGGAATTAGACATACACCATCCATTATGACCATGAAATCCCCACAGCTACCTATATGGAAAACGCAGCTGTCAAACCTGACATCGTCATATGCAACAAGAGAGAGAGAGAGAGTGGCAACTTAGGTTGAGGTCAGTGTCCCTAATGATGGGGGCCTAAACAGAGCTGAAAGGGAGAAAATAACAAAATATCAAGGTCTAATGTATGACATGAAAAGAAACTGGAACCTCAAAGAGATCTCCATCATTCCAGTTATCATAGGAGCCACTGGACTCATGAAGAAGAACTTGAAAGAGTATTTGGAAAGTATACCCCGTGAACCAAGTGCAAGATGAAATCCAAACAACTGCACTCAAGGGAACAGCCAGAATCCTGAAAAGAACTCTGGGTTTGAGTCTGTAAATAGCAGGTTATCGTATGGCATTTGGAAGAATACCACGTTCCCAGCAAATGAAAATAACAATTTTAAAAAGAGAGAAACCATACTGAGTTTACTTCACTCGAAGAGAAAATAATATAAGCACGTTCTGTAATTTTATTTCAAGTGATTTTAAGCGATGCATTTTCTCACGCCTGCTTTTGCTTTCATATATTTATAGAAATCGCTCAAGACAAGGCACGAAGCCGCTTAATATAAATAGCTAAAAGACTACGTATTTAAAGTACAAAACTAGCCTACGATAAGAGTACGACTGCGAAAACAGCAATTATTTCCCCTTTGTCAGAATCATCGCTCATTGAATGGTAGAACCGAGGGACAAAATAGTGGAAGCTAGAGTTGCGAGGCTACCGAAAGTAAACCTAAAACACACTTATACTCATGACTAGTTGAAATGTGCGACATCTGGTCCTATATTTTTTGCTAGTTTATCTATACCCCCTTTAAAAAATCCCTGTGGGGGTCGCATCACCACCACAAAAAATAATACTACACTACTGTCCATAAACAAGAGGTGGTAATTCTTAGGAAGATAGCATAATGATGAACGAACATATACAACAATGCCCACATAAGAAGTGGTAATTCCTACAAGGATGGTGTCAGTGCGAACGAACATATACTTGACGAACTCACCAAAAAGAGGAGGTAATTAGAGGGAGGCTGCTAGCATGACAAGATAACACATACTACACTACGCCCCGAAGGATGACGTAATGTCTTTGGGGATGAACTCATGACAACAGAACGTCTGCTCACTACTTGAATTGAGACTTTAACCATAGTACATTAGTCTGAAATAGTATAGTAGACTGAACTGAGAGTAAAATGATAGTACGATAGTACATTGATAGACGTAATAGAAGAGTGTTGTTGTCAGAGATAAACAGATGAAAAATCCCCAGTAGTAAAAGGTATTGTTTTTGGAGGATTTCGGGGCTCTAATATAATCACACTTACGAATCTCTGTTTTAAAGTTTCCCCATCCACTCGTCGTCCTCGTCGTCGTCATGATGATGATGATGATCATCATCATGATCATGATCATGACCATCATCATGTGGAGGTAGTGTCACGGAACCTGCTGACTATCTCATGCGATCTCGCTCTATCCTCCATCACATCTGGTAGGTCTCCACAGGTGCATTGTAGATTCCGTGCGGTCTACCGACTGAGCCACATCCCTGTTTAGGCATCCACAGAAGAATATCAGTGATTATTTAATCTTTATCCCTCCGGCAATGTCAACCAAACATTTTATATTTCAAATATAAATGTCATAACATGTAGCAATTGTAATAGCTCAATAGTGTGAGGTTAATAATGTTGCACTTAATTTAAACACGTCACATTTTAGGCAGAACAGATTACATCATTTCACAAAAAACTTATATATATATATATACATATATATATACATATATATATATATACATATATATATATAAATATATATATAGATATATATATATACATATATATATATATAAATATATATATACATATATATATATACATATATATATATACATATATATATATACATATATATATACATATATATATATATATATATATATATATATATATATATATATATATATATATATACATATACAGAGATGAGATAGAAGAAAAAAGAGTGATAAATATGTAACGATTGTCCAAATTTATTTCAAATTTCAATTGTTCAATGCAAGGTGTATTCAGTAATAAACTACTGTTTATTATTCTTTCCTTAAGCAAAGACTTTTCAAAGATCGAAATCTTATCATCAGAGGAGAAATAAAAGGAGATGTTTTTAGGCCGTACCTGGATGCAGTTAGACGTCCCAATTTTTTTATTTCCCTGAAGGAGTTCATGGGGAGTGTAAATCCTTTGTGTTCTGGAGAAGAGATGGTATTTCCGTCATTTTTCTGGTGTTTATTTTTTGAGTTTAGGTCATAATGGAAGGCTCTCCATCTTTCGTTCGTAATGAACTTTTTCATGGATTGTATGAGTTTGCGAATGTAGGCTTCATTTGAAGGGATCGGAATGTTTTTAGCTGAGAGTGGGAGAAATATATATATACATATACATATATATATACATATATATATATATACATATATATATACATATATATACATACATATATATATATACATATACATATATATATACATATATATATATATATATATATATATATATATATATGTATATATACATATATATATATGCATGAAGAAGAGATTCCACTCCATCTGTTCACATTTTCGCAAGAAATAAATAAAACTAAATATACCCCGCAGTAACCACTCTTGCGCATATATACTGCGTTCTAACATTCCTAATGACCGATTAATTAGTTTAAAAGTTAATCGTATACATAAAAATATAAACACATCCACAAAACTAACTTATATATATATATATATATATATATATATATATATATATATATATGATTTATAAATAAATATTAAATTATTAATACCTACAGACGTTAGCGTGTTAAGCGTATTGCTCTCATCAGTGCAGAAAAGTATCAATTTCAGAGTCAGGCTAGAATATGCAAGAAGTCGCTATATATATATATATATATATATATATATATATATATATATATATATATATATATATATATATATATTATTTGGTACAGAAAATCAGTACAACATCAGTAGTACTGGTTTCAAACTCAGAAGGTGTTAAACTTCAGCTTTATTGTCACTTGGTAAACAAAATGGAGAATATCGTATAAGCCACGATATATGAAGAGAGCCGTGAAGTGAAGTCTTCTGAGCTTGAAACCAATGGTACTAATGTTTCACTGATTTTCTGCATCAAATAATAAATTAATATTACGCTTATAAGTTTGATTTTTTACATTAATTGAACACTCTGATTATATGTGTCCTACCATCTTACAAAGGAAGTTATATATATATATATATATATATATATATATATATATATATATATATATATATATATATATATACATATATATATTCCATGATAAATGGCAGTATACTGTAATCATATACCCTTAATAGGGTTAAGATGAAAATTTATATACACTAAATGTACAAAAGCAAGGAAATTCCCAAATTTTTACACTTTTATTGTCATTAAAGGTATGACTACATATCAACCAAACCATTTCATTATCACATCACTACAGTATAAATCTAAATGTATGAGTGGATGAAGTGTGTGAGGTGCGCTGAAAAAAAATTCCTACCAGTAACATACATAGCCCTGTTGTGTTCGCATCTGATTTCAGTATACTGGCATTCATCATGAAATGTTACTACTTTTGTAAAGGCTATACAATGGTTATTTTAAAGGTGTTTTAGAATTTTCTGGAAAACTAAGGTATATGGTAAACTGAAATTAATATGCCATCAACTAGACCCTAGAACCTCTATCTCTGCCAAAAATCAGCTGAATCCATCAAATAGTTGATGAGATACAGGGTGGCACATACGTACGTACACAAGGATAACACAAAATCATGACTAACCTTTCTGGATCTCTGGGTTGCCTTGACTAATGATGCTGAAATTCTACACAGTTATAGAACCTATCAAATAAAAATTTTGTTCACAGTTTTAACAAATTTGGTTTATTGGTTTTTGAGTTATGATTGATCAAAGAAATGAGATTTCAAGCATAGGCTGTTTTTGAGTCTATTAAGGGATAGAGCGCTCTCGCTTCTCCCTTGATATATATATATATATATATATATATATATATATATATATATATTTCTGTATTTATTTTCCTCTCTCATCTACTTGCAACTAAATCCATTCCACTTATACCAACATGATCGGTTTCGTGGTTTCTTAAAATTCCCCATCCTCCACGTTCTCCATCCCTTTATGTTTTTTTTCTTCACCCTTCTCCCCCTCGACATTCCATAACGGTTATTTTTTTCATAATTGCCTCCCAGTCACAGAAGTTATTTTTTGTTAATGGACAAAACAACTGGAAAGTCGATTCCCCTGAACAAGGCACACGAGAATAAAACCGTGCAAAAAACTAATGAACGCCGCAGCGAAAGAAGTGGTTTAAAAGCGCGTATATCAATTCATATGAAAAATAAACAAACACAATAAATCTGGTACATTATAACAGTGTGCAAATTATAGTTGCAGAAGTGGTGCGCTTGTACACGTTCCAGAAATGGCGAGAATCGTTCCAGGGCGATATGGGAGAGCAGGGGAGGGGAATGTGTGTAAGCAGAGAACAGGGGAGGGGAATGTGTGTAAGCGGAGATAGAGATACAGTTGAATAGAGAGCGGAACAAATTAGAGAGCGAGAGAGAGATGGATGGAAAGAGAAAGATGAACACAGTGAGTGAGGAAGAAATAGATATATATAGAGACAGCACAGAGAAACAAACACAGTTTGAGAAAGAAGGCAAATTATAGACATAAAGTTATAATGGAAAATCATTTCATATCAACCAAACAAACATAATACAAATCTGTTTATCCGTCTAAATGTTTGACTCGCTGTATATCAATTTCTTTCAGCTTTTGTTTTCATTTTGGTTATCTATATCTATGTATATTTTTGCGTTCCTTTTATGTATTGCGATCTATTTTAGTTTAGTTCTCTGATTATCTATCATTATAATATATATATATATATATATATATATATATATATATATATATATATATATATATATATATATATATATATAGTTTCGGAATTTTCTCAACCATTAAAAATAAAAATAAAATTACAAAAAATTAAAAATTAAAAAAACAACCTTAAGTCCCAGGTCGTTCAGTGGTAAATCACTCATGTAAGTCAATTTAATTTTTACAGTTATTATATTAGTTTGCTTCTAACATAAGTTAAGGGATCATCAGTTGTTTACCATGAAAAACTGTTTCGGGAATTTAAAATATATATATATATACCTTTTTTGTATACATATTGAAAACTAGATATCTGTTTGTGGGTAAACCTCAAAGATTAATAATTAACTTGCAATAATCAGCAGCTCAATAGTTAGTGAGATAGAGCGTATATATATATATATATATATATATATATATATATATATGATTATTTTTATTTACACAGACATGTGCAATATCTGCGACACTGGCATGTCGATGTTATCAATCAACAGCTATTTTAAACTGAGATCTCATCAGACCGAGTTAGAATCCGATCTTAACCTTAGATCATATTCGGAAAGGTTCTATCCAAATATGATCTAAGGTTAAGATCGGATACTAACGCTGCCTGATGAGATCTCAGTATATAATAGCTGTTGATCGATAACATCGACATGCCAGTGTCGCAGATTTTGTACATGTCTGTGTAAATAAAAATAATCATATATAAAAGCTCTATTTGATATTGAGCACTGTTTATGAACCCGGTTGAAATTCTTTAAATTACTACCTTGTGGAGACTTTACCTGGATTATTAAAATATATATATATATATATATATATATATATATATATATATATATATATATATATATATATATATATATATATGTATATATATATATATATATGTATATAAATATATATGTATATATATATATATATGTATATATATATATATATATGTATATATATATATATATATGTATATATATATATATATATGTATATACATATATGTATATATATATATATGTATATATATATATATGTATATATATATGTATATATATATATATATATATATATATATATATATATGTATATATATATATATGTATTATAATATAAAATGAAGTAATAAAATAAGGTGTCAATCAAATTGTATTAGAATTCAAAGTTCATGCAAAGCATCCTTAAGTCCTTAGCTGACGCTTATATCTTTTGTTGGATTGCTTCATATATATATATATGTATATATATATCCAAAGAAATGAAACGAATAGGCCTAAAGGCTGAAATAACATCAAATGTTAAACAGGTCAATTTCCTCGATATTACCTTCAACCTCAATAGAGATACTTATGAGCCCTATGCTAAAGATAATTCCTACCCCCTTTATGTCAACCCACTATCTAACCACCCTAGATCTGTAAGTAAACACATCCCAGAATCAATTAGTAGAAGGATTAGCAACAACTCCTCCAATATAGATATCTTCAATAAACATAAGAACTTTTATAATAAAGCACTAAAGGAGAGTGGATACAAAAATACCAAAATAGAGTATATTCCAACTACACAAAATAACCCTAATAGGAACAAAAATAGAAATAGGAAAATTATCTGGTATACACCTCCATTTAACAACTCAACTAAAACCAAAATAGGGAATAAATTCCTGAACTTAATAAACACTCATTTCCCCAATAACAGCATACTCCATAAAATTTTCAATAAGAATACACTAAAACTCAGCTATTGTTGTGGTGACAACTTAGAAAAAATCATAAAAAAGCACAACATGAAAATACTAAACACCCCAGTAACCTCAAATTCTAAAAGAACATGCAACTGTAATAACAAATCAAACTGCCCCCTAAATCAAATGTGCCTATCAACCCAAGTGGTCTATGAGGCATCTATCTCCTCAACTGAAAACCCATCCCAGACTAACTATTATATTGGTCTGGCAGGCAACAACTTCAAGGAAAGATTCTACAACCATAAACTCTCCTTCAACAACCCAGACCATCCTGGCCAAACCGGACTTTCACTACACTACCACAAAATAAAAACCAAAAAAGAAACTCCCATAATAAAGTGGAAAATCTTGAAAAAATCCAGCACCTGCAAATCAATAAACTCTCCATG
>OY744541.1:12015635-12033135 GCA_963556195.1 Sepiola atlantica | reverse complement strand
ATCCACATTTGTTTTAAAACGTTATGTTTAAAAAAAAATCATCGTGGAGAGTGGGACACCATTAATAAATATTAAAATTAGGCAGACAAAATGAAGATTGGTAGGGTCTTCCCAATACTTTGCACAGTGTTAGGCCGCCTATTGTTTTTCGGCTGCTCCGAGAACAAGCAAGTCCGTCTCTGGATGGGAGTGTGGTCTAAGTGGGATGTCAAACATAAAACAGATCGGGGTCGAATATAGGAAATGACGGTGCCCTCCAAGATATAATACAACAGCTTATGGGTGAACGGAGTAAAATAAATCTGGTGAGTAGACATCTTTAAAAGATCTTTAGTACCAAAAATCAGAACCGAGTAAAAACTAATTTACTCAATTAGCTAAGGGTCTTTTACATTTTATGGGTGTCTTCTGCAGAACCAATCACCGCTTTTTTATAGTTTCCTTGTTGTAAGCTTAGTAAATAGATATTATTAACCCAATTCATTGAAATTACTGTGAAAAAGTGGTTTAACAGTTAATATATATATTCACTCCTAGGTCTATGCCTGGTTAACATTACTCCACTGACGATGGACCTGGAAGAGTCCGAAAGCGCTTTGGGAAGCTATGGCAATTTTATCAGCCAGTTTCCGTCTGAAACTAAGAACCTAATCAGAAAAACGGAAAGGATCTTAGAAAAAATATCCAGACACAAGATGTCCGTTATTTTTAATGATACTTGTATATATATATATATATATATATATATATATATATATATATATATACTAATGATAATAGAATTAACGATAAGTGAAGTATCGTAAAATGATCTATCTGACGAGAAGAGTTTTATCTTTGAAAAACCATGGTTTAATGATTCATGTAACTCTTTGTATCTGAACTTTCGATGTAATAAAATTTGTATTAATTTTATGTAACTTTATGTAATTTTATGTAATGTTATGCAATTTTTTATCTTCATCTTTCTTTCTTGAAAATGTATATATATATATATATATATATATATATATATATATATATATATATATGTATATGTATATGTATATTAAATTCCCGAAAATGTTAGAAGCAAACTAATATAATAACTGTAAAAATTAAAGTGACTTACATGAGTGATTTTCCACTGTACGACTTGGGACTTAAGGTTTTTAAAAAATAATTTTAATGGTTGAGAAACTTCCGAGACTATATATATATATATATATATATATATATATATATATATATATATATATATATATATATATATCCTATTCTGTTCTACGCAGATGTTTACGTTTCATACTGATCTTTTATTTTTATTTTATATATATAAATATATATATATATATATATATATATATATATATATATATATTATAATATAAAATGAAGTAATAAAATAAGGTGTCAATCAAATTTTATTAGAATTCAAAGTTCATGCAAAGCATCCTTAAGTCCTTAGCTCATGAGTTTTCAAAGATAATTCTTCTCTTCAGAGGACCATTACCGCAGTTATACTACTACAGGCAATAAAATTACGCTTTGAAAATATATAAAATTATATACACAAATATATAAAAATACATAACATCAAACATATCAATCCAAAAACATACTTTTGTTGAATCCATACAGTCCATCCAGGTCATACAAGTTGAGAAGCAGTTTTTTTATCCGGATGTTTCACTAATTATAAGATATTAGTTGACGCTTGTATCTTTTGTTGGATTGCTTCATATATATATATATATATATATATAGGACAATTATGTATTTATATTTTTGTTGAATGCTTTTATTTAAACTCTTTCTGGTATATTCTCATAAGCAATAATTATATATATATATATATATATATATATATATATAAATATATTTTTCATACTGTTTCCTATATCTACATAGATGATATATTCTTGAATAATTGTTAACATATCATTTTTCTTTCTTTTGCAGGTAAGTGACAAGCTTAAACAATAACCTGTGGTAAGTTCATCTCTTTTTAATAACCAATATTTATTCTGAACACAGGAAAGTAAAACGATCATGTATTATTTATAGTTGGAACTATGTCACTGTTTCAACAGTATTATCTCGTTTTTATGCTACGATGAATAGGCTTTACATGTGAAAATAAGCATGTCATAATTATTTCTGGTACTATGTCTTGCGAGAAGCTCTCACAAAATAAACTATCAGTGATCGCTAACTGGTTTAACAAGTAGTGTTCCCTAGAGTCTGAATGAGAGCGAGTGTTCCTATATTTCCAATCATGTCTGCTTCTTTTAGTCATCATGTCAATTATGCTTGTGTTCTAGCCTTAAACGCTGACATGTTTTTATGAAAATCGCTCCAGACAAGGCATGAAGCCACTTGATGTAAAAAGCTGAAAAGGGACAACTTCAAGGTCAAAAACTATCAAACGATAGCGTTAGGTTGATATATTTCGACCCAGAAGACAGCAATACTTCCCCCTTTGTCAGAAATATTGATCCTGGAATGTGAGGACTAAAGGACAAAATAAGGGAAGCAGGAAAAAGTAAACTCAAGTTAGTCACTTTCTACTCTCTAAAAAATAATTTAATTATAGAGCCGTCTACTTTCTAGGACTAACAGCAAAGTGTAGTATCTGTTCTTACACCACACTTTATTTTTATTCCCTTGGTCAGCGAAGAAAGAATTCATCTAAACTGAGGCTATTTTTTAATTGTGTTTTTATCCCAAAACCAGAGCGGCTAGAATCTGTACACATTATAAACCGACTTTATGTCGAAATCTGCCCTCGTGAGGAGGAAAGTAAATATGGATCGATGACTATCTCTAGAATTTCAAGTGACAATAATTGTTCTCATAAGTTTAGTATTCTCCGTGCCCTTCCAGTCGAGGTCGTCGGTGCTGCTATTCCCGCTTATACTTTCTATCTCCCCAGACCTTCTCCGAACATCACCTTTTGTAATAACCGATGTTGATGCCTCGGCAATGTCTTATTAATTAAGAAAGAAAGATAGTTTTATGTGTTATCTATCTACGCGGGCAATGTCAGTTCTCGTGATACTTTTTAGTATTTAAATCTATACGTTTAGCTGTGTTTACGAAATGCTATTCCATTTCGACTTACCTGTGATTGAATAGTATCCCCTGGTTATGGGGATATATATCCGGACTCAATTACTTTTCTTAATAATTCGAATATTTTCTACATTGCAGTCTTTTGCATGGTGTCCATCTTCTCTTGTATTCCAATTCCTACTCAGTCTTTATCTATGCTTTTCAGAATCTTTTGCATGGTGTCCATCTTCTCTTGTATTCCAATTCATACTCAGTCTTTATCTATGCTTTTCAGAATCTTTTGCATGGGGTCCATCTTCTCTTGTATTCCAATTCCTACTCAGTCTTTATCTATGCATTTCAGAATCTTTTGCATGGTGTCCATCTTCTCTTGTATTCCAATTCCTACTCAGTCTTTATCTATGCTTTTCAGAATATTTTGCATGGTGTCCATCTTCTCTTGTATTCAAATTCCTACTCAGTCTTTATCTATGCTTTTCAGAATATTTTGCATGGTGTCCATCTTCTCTTGTATTCCAATTCCTACTCAGTCTTTATCTATGCTTTTCAGAATCTTTTGCATGGTGTCCATCTTCTATTGTATTCAAATTCCTACTCAGTCTTTATCTATGCTTTTCAGAATCGTCTGCATGGTGTCCATCTTCTCTTGTATTCCAATTCCTACTCAGTCTTTATCTATGCTTTTCAGAATATTTTGCATGGTGTCCATCTTCTCTTGTATTCCAATTCCTACTCAGTCTTTATCTATGCTTTTCAGAATCGTCTGCATGGTGTCCATCTTCTCTTGTATTCCAATTCCTACTCAGTCTTTATCTATGCTTTTCAGAATCTTTTGCATGGTGTCCATCTTCTCTTGTATTCCAATTCCTACTCAGTCTTTATCTATGCTTTTCAGAATCTTTTGCATGGTGTCCATCTTCTCTTGTATTCCAATTCCTATTCAGTCTTTATCTATGCTTTTCAGAATCTTTTGCATGGGGTCCATCTTCTCTTGTATTCCAATTCCTACTCAGTCTTTATCTATGCTTTTCAGAATCTTTTGCATGGTGTCCATCTTCTCTTGTATTCCAATTCCTACTCAGTCTTTATCTATGCTTTTCAGAATATTTTGCATGGTGTCCATCTTCTCTTGTATTCCAATTCCTACTCAGTCTTTATCTATGCTTTTCAGAATCTTTTGCATGGTGTCCATCTTCTCTTGTATTCCAATTCCTACTCAGTCTTTATCTATGCTTTTCAGAATCTTTTGCATGGTGTCCATCTTCTCTTGTATTCCAATTCCTACTCAGTCTTTATCTATGCTTTTCAGAATCTTTTGCATGGTGTCCATCTTCTCTTGTATTCCAATTCCTACTCAGTCTTAATCTATGCTTTTCAGAATATTTTGCATGGTGTCCATCTTCTCTTGTATTCCAATTCTTACTCAGTCATTATCTATGCTTTTCAGAATCGTCTGCATGGTGTCCATCTTCTCTTGTATTCCAATTCCTACTCAGTCTTTATCTATGCTTTTCAGAATCTTTTCCATGGTGTTCATCTTCTCTTGTAATCAAATTCCTACTCAGTCTTTATCTATGCTTTTCAGAATCTTTTGCATGGTGTCCATCTTCTCTTGTATTCCAATTCCTATTCAGTCTTTATCTATGCTTTTCAGAATCTTTTGCATTGTGTCCATCTTCTCTTGTATTCCAATTCCTACTCAGTCTTTATCTATGCATTTCAGAATCTTTTGCATGGTGTCCATCTTCTCTTGTATTCCAATTCCTACTCAGTCTTTATCTATGCTTTTCAGAATCGTCTGCATGGTGTCCATCTTCTCTTGTATTCCAATTCCTACTCAGTCTTTATCTATGCTTTTCAGAATCGTCTGCATGGTGTCCATCTTCTCTTGTATTCCAATTCCTACTCAGTCTTTATCTATGCTTTTCAGAATCTTTTGCATGGTGTCCATCTTCTCTTGTATTCCAATTCCTACTCAGTCTTTATCTATGCTTTTCAGAATCTTTTGCATGGTGTCCATCTTCTCTTGTATTCCAATTCCTATTCAGTCTTTATCTATGCTTTTCAGAATCTTTTGCATGGTGTCCATCTTCTCTTGTATTCCAATTCCTACTCAGTCTTTATCTATGCTTTTCAGAATCTTTTGCATGGTGTCCATCTTCTCTTGTATTCCAATTCCTACTCAGTCTTTATCTATGCTTTTCAGAATCGTCTGCATGGTGTCCATCTTCTCTTGTATTCCAATTCCTACTCAGTCTTTATCTATGCTTTTCAGAATCTTTTGCATGGTGTCCATCTTCTCTTGTATTCCAATTCCTACTCAGTCTTTATCTATGCTTTTCAGAATCTTTTGCATGGTGTCCATCTTCTCTTGTATTCCAATTCCTACTCAGTCTTTATCTATGCTTTTCAGAATCTTTTGCATGGTGTCCATCTTCTCTTGTATTCCAATTCCTACTCAGTCTTTATCTATGCTTTTCAGAATATTTTGCATGGTGTCCATCTTCTCTTGTATTCCAATTCTTACTCAGTCTTTATCTATGCTTTTCAGAATCGTCTGCATGGTGTCCATCTTCTCTTGTATTCCAATTCCTACTCAGTCTTTATCTATGCTTTTCAGAATCTTTTGCATGGTGTCCATCTTCTCTTGTATTCCAATTCCTACTCAGTCTTTATCTATGCTTTTCAGAATATTTTGCATGGTGTACATCTTCTCTTGTATTCCAATTCCTACTCAGTCTTTATCTATGCTTTTCAGAATCTTTTGCATGGTGTCCATCTTCTCTTGTATTCCAATTCCTACTCAGTCTTTATCTATGCTTTTCAGAATCTTTTGCATGGTGTCCATCTTCTCTTGTATTCCAATTCCTACTCAGTCTTTATCTATGCTTTTCAGAATCTTTTGCATGGTGTCCATCTTCTCTTGTATTCCAATTCCTACTCAGTCTTTATCTATGCTTTTCAGAATATTTTGCATGGTGTCCATCTTCTCTTGTATTCCAATTCTTACTCAGTCTTTATCTATGCTTTTCAGAATCTTTTGCATGGTGTCCATCTTCTCTTGTATTCCAATTCCTACTCAGTCTTTATCTATGCTTTTCAGAATCTTTTGCATGGTGTTCATCTTCTCTTGTATTCAAATTCCTACTCAGTCTTTATCTATGCTTTTCAGAATCTTTTGCATGGTGTCCATCTTCTCTTGTATTCCAATTCCTATTCAGTCTTTATCTATGCTTTTCAGAATCTTTTGCATTGTGTCCATCTTCTCTTGTATTCCAATTCCTACTCAGTCTTTATCTATGCATTTCAGAATCTTTTGCATGGTGTCCATCTTCTCTTGTATTCCAATTCCTACTCAGTCTTTATCTATGCTTTTCAGAATCGTCTGCATGGTGTCCATCTTCTCTTGTATTCCAATTCCTACTCAGTCTTTATCTATGCTTTTCAGAATCTTCCTATAAGTTCCTGCACTTGTGTAGTTGTTCATTTTCTACATTATTAAGACTCTCCTTACCTTCCTGACAATTTTTATGTATTTATCTTTATTTTCTTGTTGGTAACTATAACGTCTGATTGTCTCGCTTAAATAAGGTTGTCCGTGTGTATTTCCATGTCCCAGAGGATGTTTTGTTCTTTGGTTTTTGAATACTGACTTCGGTTCGTGCTTTTACCATTTTTCTGAATGTTGAAATTGTAATCTTTAGCACAGATCCTAATGGATACACTCACAACCCAGTGATGGCTACTTACATATTTATATTTGGCTAGTTTTTTGCATTTACATATGACGTTTTTCATCGGTTTTTCTCGACACCAACAATTGCTGGTTTCCTATATATTGGCCTTTAAGTAGATGCTTGTGATCCCCTTGTACTGTTCAGCTATCAGTATCTGTTACGTTTACTCGTTTCAAGTGTCCTTTGCGTAACCATGGTTACGTTCTGTCGCGCGCAATTTATTCGGTCAGTCTTGCTAATAGCCCATGTAGTTCCGTCTTCTTATGTTTATTAATTGTCGCCTTTTTACTTTCTGTTTCAAGCTGTTGGGTATTGTGAAACTTTCATTTTGCTGCTGCAATCAGCTTCTCTGTATTTTGAGTTTTATTTCTTAGAGTTTTTTTAAATTTCATCACTTACACTATCTTCTATTTTTTTGTTGGTTTTCTTTGATTTTATGTTTACATTGTGTCAATCAGTGGACTCCTTAGCTTTCAATGTCTTGACTGGAAATCACCGATATATTGGAAGATAAATATTTGCATCATCGTGATTTGCGCTAGATTAACAAATGTGTAATCTTAGCTGCAGCTTAGTGGTCCCTGAATCTTAAATTGTTTAGTGATTAAAGATAAGAAATACAATACACTTACTTACTGTGATTGAACGCACAGCACAGCTTTTAAAATCATAAATTAATTCAATACTACATCTCTTTACTCCCTGTTTCACATTTCTTCACGGATTCGTACCTTTCATCTTTGGAAAGTCTTGCCTCTGACAGTGATGAATAGAAAAACACCTTCAAACGACAGGGGAAGCAAATTGGAAAGCCAAAAGCCGCTGAAAAGTGTGCAAAGAGGAAAGATAATGCAAAAGCAAGTGAGCCTCCTCATCCACCCTCCTCCTTCATCTGTGGAAACTGTGGCAGACACTGCAAGGTCAGCATAGGCCTTCTCAGCCACAGCAAGAAATGCTTAGGTAAAGTCAGTATGCTTATTGGGGCATTGGCATCACTGACATCTTTGTGAATACTGAAACTAGCCGACAGGATCTGCAAGTGTTATTCATGGCCGGACACGACCGACGTAGGCCGACAACGTACCTTCCTATATAATACATTCAGTGGGACACCCCCTTACAAACCAAGAGATGTTTTTATGTTATAGAGATTCTAAATACAACGTAATTCTGATATATTATTCGTATTAACTATTTTATTATTTGTTTTATTTTTGCATAAAAAAATGTGTAAAAATAAGAAGTATTCTTTCATCAAAACATAATTAAATATTAATAGCTGATTCTTAAGTTAGATTGTCCAGTAGTTCTACTGGGAGAACAATTAATTGTTTATCTGTATAGATTATAGGAAGAGAAATTAGAAATTGATTACGCATTTAGTATATTATACCTATGTATTCTTCTCTGGTAAATACCTATTATTTATGTACTTCGGACGGAGTAAGATCTACACTTACATACATTTATGGCTAATAGCAACTCTTTTAAATATTATTACTTACATTTAATATACATTTACTGACATATATATATATATGTGTGTGTGTGTATGTGGGTGTGTGTTTAACAAAGACACACGAAAGAAAAACAAATTAAATGCAGAAATAAATCATAAAAAGAGAGATTTTACCGGTTTCGTACAGATAAACAATATTTACATTTATTCGATTACTGTAAAAACAGGAAAAAACAGAACGTTGAAACGGGATGTTATTGGCACGTGTTCAACAATTGGTAATAAGAAAACATAATGAGACGTTAAAATAAAAAAATGGGGGAAAAAAAATAAAGTTTTGGTTTGCTTATAGACGCCAACTTCTCAAGCCGTCTGGTAACCGCATCAAATGATTTCACAATAAACATTTTTGTTAGTAAATAGTTACGACTTACCAAGGCTAAAAGCAATTGATAAGAATAGGTAATGAGATGGATAGATGGACAGTTAAACAAATGATGGTGAATATTATAAGAGGATTGGAAATAACCACATGACGCTCACTCAAAACAACAGCCGACTCCAAAACAGCTATTTATCCTAGTTTGCAAGAAAATCGATATTTTGTGAAATCAGTTGATGCGGTTTCCAAGCAACTTTAGAACTGGTGTCGAATGATGGCGCCATTATTGAATTCTAAATAAAACTAATACAGCTATTTATCCCACATTGTAAGAAACATCGATCATGGAAAAAAGAATAAACGAGATATTAGAAGAAAACAAGTTTTACGAAACTGACCCTCATATTGTGAAATCAGTTGATGCGGTTTCCAAGCTACTTTAGAACTGGTGTCGAATGATGGCGTCAATATTGAATTATAAATAAAACTAATACAGCTATTTATCCCACATTGTAAGAAACATCGATCATGGAAAAAAGAATAAACGAGATATTAGAAGAAAACAAGTTTTACGAAACTGACCCTCATATTGTGAAATCAGTTGATGCGGTTTCCAAGCAACTTTAGAACTGGTGTCGAATGATGGCGTCAATATTGAATTCTAAATAAAACTAATACAACTATTTATCCCACATTGTAAGAAACATCGATTACGGAAAAATGAATAAACGAGATATTAGAAGAAAACAAGTTTTACGAAACTGACCCTCATATTGTGAAATCAGTTGATACGGTTTCCAAGCAACTTTAGAACTGGTGTTGAATGATGGCGCCAATATTGAATTATAAATAAAACTAATACAGCTATTTATCCCACATTGTAAGAAACATCGTTCATGGAAAAAAGAATAAACGAGATATTAGAAGAAAACAAGTTTTACGAAACTGCTTTTTATTTTGTGAAATCAGTTGATGCGGTTTCCAAGCTACTTTAGAACTGGTGTCGAATGATGGCGTCAATCTTGAATACTAAATAAAACAAATACAGCTATGTATCCCACATTGTAAGAAACATCGATCATGGAAAAAAAGAATAAACGAGATATTAGAACGAAACTGCCTTTTATTTTGTGAAATCAGCTGATGCGGTTTCCAAGCTAAATTGGAACTGGTGTCGAATAATGGCGCCAATATTGAATTCTAAATAAAACATGATCCTATACACTCTGTCATGTTCATTTTTTGTATGAATTATATTTCAGTAATGAACTAAGAGCACGTAGTAATAAGTATCCACTTTTCAATTACTCTTTAGTTTATTTTATGGATTATGGCTTAAATTTTATTTTGCTTCGGATTTTCTTCGTCAGAACGTTTCTTATTTTGATTCTGTTCCGTTGCTGAGTTCGATAGAGTTCGTTAACTGTTCTATCGCGATAACAATTAAATTCAGGAAATAAGAAAAAAGCGAATCCAAATTGTTCGTCAGATACTAATCAAGCTACTTAATTTCTCTGTAGTTTTTATTAACCATCGACAAAAACGGACAGATGGTTTTCATAATCCGAGAAGAGTCCCAATCCTCGTATGTATCCTCTCTTTCTCTCAATCAAATGATTGATTTTAATCAATATAATTACTTACTATTTTCAGACTGTTTATAATTGGCGTAATTAAATTAATTACCTTGCCACGACTGTTAATTGCTGTACAACTCGGAGTTGTCATTATTTTACATAATTTTGATGAGGAGAATATTCTTGCATCGACTTCCAGCATTAATTACGGGCAACAAAACAGACATTTTTTTCTTGATTTTGTCTTTTTTTTCGAGAAAAAAAACGATCAGATCGGCCAATTCGATACGACGTCTTTTCATGTAAATGTATTCGTCTAAAAACAAGATGTTTGTTCACGTTACATTTAAATTGGAGCTAATAATATAAAAAGCACATTTTATATAATTCAGAGCGAGTTGCATAGGAATGTATTCGTTTAAAAACAAGATATTGTTGACGTTACATTTAAATTGGAGCTAATAATATAAAAAGCACATTTGATATAATTCAGAGCGAGTTGCATAGAAATGTATTCGTTTAAAAACAAGATGTTGTTCACGTTACATTTAAATTGGAGCTAATAATATAAAAAGAATTTGATATAATTCAAGGCGAGTTGCATAGAAATGTATTTGTCTAAAAACAAAATTAAAGCTGCTCGTAGATTTTTCGTTTTTTCTTCTCGTCAGCGACATTTTTTTGCGTTTAGAGATTAATACAGACAAAATGAATGTTTCTAAAAGACCTTAACGTGAGAGTATATTTGTTTTTGTGTTTTTTTGTTGCGTCCACACATCTCTATAAGGTGTTTGTCTGTCAGTCTGTATTTTTCAATTTTTCACCACGAACGAGACTTGTTGCCACTAATTTTTCGATTTTTCACCACGAACGAGACTTGTTGCCACTAATTCGTAAGAGGGCTACTGTGATCAGAGTCAGATTTGTAGGAAATAAATCAAGGAAGGCAGTTGGGCAGCAAGATGTTTGTTCACATTACATTTAAATTTCTGCATGTTGGTGCATTCAAAGGAGCATAGAGCCGGGTGAAATTCCAACACCAAGCTTTCCGAGGAAATAAGCAGAAAACGTCCTGAAATCGTAATACCTCTGTAATGAAGGGGTGGGATTTTGCAGTTAGTCGAGTAAGTCGGGTAGATTTTCGGTTAGGGGGGTTCTCGTAGCAGTTTTTTGTGAACTTATTTGTAAAACATTGATGCGATACGAGGTGGGGCTTGGAATAAAATCGGTACCAATTAAGTTGGAAGTGTTTTTTTCCCAACCTGTTTAAAAGAGAGAGGCTACTGATGTGTGTAGCAGCACATATGTTGTAACCGATAATTCGTGCAGTTAAGAATGGTGGCTTTGTAGAAATATAGGATATTGGCAGATGTAAGAAGTTTTCTCAATCGCTAGACGTAGCCTATATACATTGCAGCAGATGTCTGTTGGTCCGTCACGACTCAGTTTATAAATAGCATTTTATTCGCTAAATATGCAAATTTGATGTGCACAAAAATCCTTATAAGTCAGTCGGCCAGTCTGTCACGTTTTAAATACTGAATTACATACGTCCACGCATTTCCGTTAGCGGCTCCAACTGTCAGCCCTTAGTTCGTCAGTCAAGCGCAGATTAAATGTACGCGTTTTAAGCATATCAACGCTTATTTTATTTTGAGCATTTTCAAATGTTTCTTTAATTAATATATTCTCATTTTAACCAAACTATATATATATATATATATATATATATAAATATATATATATATAAATATATATATATATATAAATATATATATATATATATACATATATATATATATATTAGAGCTAATAATATACATTTTTACTATAGTTCAGAGCAATTTGCAAAAGAATCAGTGTCCAAATGTAAATAATAAACCTCAATATTTAGAGTGTAAAATAGAGCTTAGAATAAATACAAAAGTTAATTCAAAATTATACTATTCTGTTCCTGCTTCCTGTTTATGAATTGTGCAACTTTCATTAATGAATTAAAATGTAATGTGAAAAAACATTGCCAAGGCTGCCGCAAAAAAAGGTTGGCCCCCCTCTACCGTGCTAATAAACTACTTACACCTGACATCATCCTGTATCTCTACAAAGCCACCATCCGCCCATGCATGGAGTATTGTTGCCACATCTGGGCTGGTGCATCATCTACTACTCTCTCCCTCTTTGACAAGGTCCAAAAAAGAGTTGCCAACCTAATAGGTTCCTCACTGTCAACCAAGCTCCAGTCCCTGTCCAATCGCCGCAATGTGGCATCTTTGTGCTTGTTTTACAAATACTTCAATGGATTATGCTCTGATGAATTGGCTACTCTGGTGCCCCCTCGACGTAAATTCACTAGACTAACTCGACAATCAACTAAATTCCATCCATTCACTGTGGAGGTCCCCAGATGCCGGATAGCCTGCTACTCAAATAGCTTCTTTCCTCGTACTGCTGGCCTCTAAAACTCCCTCACTGTCCCCTGTTTCCCCGACAGTACTGACATGCAGAAATTTAAAACTAATGTTAACAGATATCTCGCTGCACAGATCCCAATTTAGGTTTGCCCCCTTAACCTTCTCTTCTTTTATTTATTCTCAGTAGCCCCTTACGTATACAGTGGCGGCCTGCCTTGTTTGGGGTGAACTATGTTAAAAAAAACAACAAAGAACATATTGTTGTCTAACTCCTCACCCAGGTTGTCTTCTATAAATCTGGCACCTACAACAGTACCCTTTTATCAACCATAACCCTAACCCTAACCGTGACTCTCTTACTGTTCAGTGTAAATATGCTTTGCTTGGAGAAAAGAAAACAAATATTAAAAAAGTGTAGACTCTTATTTAACTTACTCATTGAAGCCAGAAGTTAAGCTAGCAAATAATCGGGGTTCCCGGCAATTTAGTAAAAAGGAGCTGCCCAGTCTCCTGCTGCTACTGATAAAGAAGCGCGCCCTGCTCATTGGAC
Source organism: Sepiola atlantica (assembly GCA_963556195.1). Classification (NCBI taxonomy): domain Eukaryota; kingdom Metazoa; phylum Mollusca; class Cephalopoda; order Sepiida; family Sepiolidae; genus Sepiola; species Sepiola atlantica. The sequence continues at coordinate 12,019,965 of OY744541.1, read as the reverse complement.
CAATCAAAACAACCGTTGTAAATGCGAGTGCTCCACCAGCAGGCTTCCATTGCAAGGAATACTACATCAATATTCTTTGTTCGGTGTTGGAGTTTCTCTCGCAACAAGAACCATTCTTCTTGGCCTTTTGGCTAAGATCAAAGTGTAGTATCTGTTCCGATGGATACTGAACCCCATAGACTGGTGTTGTCTTGACCTTCAGGTCTTGATTTACGCCGGTCAATGGGTCTGTCCTGTGCAGTTCTGGTAGGTCTACCTTCCTAGCCTTTGCCTCCCCTCTTTGGGGAGGAGTAAGTTTATTGCTTACTGTCTGAGGCGCCTCTACCAGGGAATGCCGACGGGGCTGCCCAGGCAATTTTTAAACCCCACTTTCCCGACCCGACCTTGCGTCACATCTTACTTGTGGGAGTAAGATAAAAACTGGCCTTGTGCCTAACTCCTAGAGAGGAGTAAATCAATACAAGAACCATTTTAATCTGCTAAATTAACCTTTGCTAAAAAAAATGAAACGGTAAAATAACCGTATACATAATTCATTCAAATTTAATACATATTTCCAATCATTTGTTTTTTGGCACGCATCTTTTTTATTCGGTTATTTGTTTGGTGGTTTCATAGATCCGGTCAAATGGATTGGATCTCGCCCCGTGTTCCTCTACCTCATCCCCATTCTTTCTCTCTCTCTCTCTGTCACTGCATCTTACTCGCACGTATCTCCATCTTTTCATTCTCTTATCCTCCATTTTCGAGAAAGCAACGGCCAAACAACAAAAATCCATCAAAGCGGCCGTCCGACACAAACGACTCCATCCAGACACGACGGAAGATTCTCTTCCAGCCTCTGCCATCTCCGAATATACATTATTAGATAGATCAGTGACAGAGTATTAGGAGGAGGTGGTAGAAACGGTTATTGAGATGGGAAGATAACGATCGTTGGCAGCCGATCCGGGATGGGGCGAGAGTAGGGCGAGGTCAATTAAGACGAGGTCAACACAGAAAGTGCACTATCTGATACGAAGAACGCGGGAGGACGGGACGGGGGAGGGCGGGCGGGCGTAGATCATGCTTTAACTAAACAAATCCGAAGTGCTTTTCCAACGCAGTCTGGATCGGACAGAATCGAAGGATGGATAGGCAAATATCATTAGGAAGATTGCAATTAGAATAAAAGTTACGAAAACAGACGGACGTAGCAATTCATATTTACAGAAAGCCGAGTTGAATAGCAGGAATATTCGTATGTTTAACTTTCTAATGATTTGCGACGCATTCAATTGGTATCTTCCGGCGGTATATAAACAGGCATACATACTTAAAAAGGTCAACCTTTTTGTATATTATTCCATATATATATATATATATATATATATATATATATATATATATATATATATATATATATATACGTATAGTTTGGCAGCAAATTGTTATTAAGACAGGCTTCATTAAAATCCACGGAGTTCTGCTTTTTAGAGATTTTCTTGGTTAGTCGTTCGACTCTTCGAGCGATTTTACGATCGTGTGGTAGTAGCTGGTGCAGTATAGCACCCATCGTTATGGTTTGGGTCAAATCTCGAGCGCTTTCGGACGTCTCGTCTATCTTCAGGAGGTTGTAAAATCGCTCGAAGAGTCGAACGACTAACCAAGAAAATCTGAAAAAAGCAGAACTCCGGGGATTTTAATGAACCCTGTCTTAATATATATATATATATATATATATATATATATATATATATATATATATGTATATATATATATATACATATATATATATATATATATATATGTATATATATATATATACATATATATATATATATATGTATATATATATATATACATATATATATATATATATATATATATATATATATACATATATATATATATATATACATATATATATATATATATATATATATATATATATACATATATATATATATATATACATATATATATATATATATATATATATATACATATATATATATATATATATATATATATATATATATATATATATATATATAACATGGTCTAATACGTTAGGATCGTGATTCTAGAGTGAATCTACGAACTGCGTTCGCTCCCATGTAACCGCGTGCAACCACCACTCCTGCACTGATGAGTGTAAAAATACCCGAAACGATATCGTTTGTAGGTTCGAAAACACTATAATACTTAAAGAAAGAAAATAACACGGGGGAAGAATCTGCTTTGGACGCCATGTTTTTTTTTTGTTACTTTGTTTCTTTGTCTTCACCTACAATGGCCACAGTCTGGTATAGTTTTATTCAAGACATCTACATTTTTAAACACTTTTCTTCTTTGTGGATTTTTCTGATGTTCTTGAAGTGTAGCAAAGTCGATATTGATATAACAATTTGGGTTGGCCCACCTCCTAGGGAAACGAGTCGTGAAAATACATCATATATGAATGTTGTGTTTGTTTTAAACTGTGAGAAAGTAAAAATTGTAAATAAAAACCATAGTTATTTAAATGTAAAATGAACCTGTCTCATTTATATATATATATATATATATATATATATATATATATATATATATATATATATATATGGGAAGAGAAGGATGAAAGTAATCCGACGTGATGGGAAAATGAAAAAGGAAAACCAAAAAATGGATGTTTTTTATGTGTACATCAACGTTTCGTCTTTATTTATAAGACTTCATCAGGATGATAAAATAGAGAAAAAATGTCATTCAAGTACAGATACATGTAGGGTAGACATATTGGGAAAAATAGAATGAAATAGTGGCCAACTGCTGGGTGGACGTCCGTATTTGTTGGAGAAATAGAAATGAATGTAGAAAAGAATGAGTGGGGAAAAAATGGAAGGATGGGGTGAGCCAGGACTACTGTGGCTGGTGGTAAGAGAAAGAGGTGGGGGATGAGCAGGGGTAAAGTGGATGGCAGAGAGGGAAGTGAGGAGGAGGGGGGATGGAGGTGTTTGACCAGATGGCTGCGGTATATATATATATATATATATATATATATAAATATATATATATGTGTGTGTGTGCGTGTGTATGTATATATTTTTCTGCATTCATCCCTATGAATACTGATGTGTACAGGACTGTTTTATACCTTTGTTTAATTGGAACAATCATGATGAACATTATATTTAATACAAATATCTAATATTATCCAACAGAAAAACTACGTGAAGTGAGTTACCAAAATGTATGCTATCAATCCTACAATTGAACCAATGAAACAAGATTATTTAAAAACATATTCTAGAATAATATTTAATTTTAAAAATCATAACATCAAAATTATTCAAAATGAACAAAAAAGGTTTAAAAAATAAAATGAAATAGCGTTAAAAAATAAAAACTATATTTAAGATATATATATATATATATATATATATATATATATATATATATATATATATATATAAGAATAACATCCGATAGAGTCTAGTTCATCCTTCTGCTATCATTATTCTACTATCATCTTTCTATTCTGTTTTTGTTTTGTTTCATATTTTGTTTCTTGTATAAAATAGATCAGAAATACATTTTCTGTTTCACTCTGATAAAGTTTCTGGTAATAAAAAAACGAAATATTTATACTCATGATTTCCTTACTGGAAAAATGTTTGATTGATTGTAAAATAACAGAAAATGGAAGCAACAATTTTCTATTATTCTTCAGAAGTTGTTTACATTAGGATTGCATGGTTCCGCGCCAAAGAATATTTTATTCGAAGTGACAGTCTTCCGCTGGTTTAAGGTACATCCACAGTACTGGCAATTTTAATAATACATTTAAGAATTACTTAAGCCGTTTATCCAGTCATGGTTAAAGAAACGAGTACCAGAAAAACCCATGGATTAAATAAATAAAAAAAGTTATTTTCTAAATTCCGTGCAGATTCCCGAGTTGAACATAAAACTTCCTAAATTAACACAATGCATCAGAGAGATGTCGGGCCTTACATCGGCAGAAACGTTGTTAGAATAATATCCAAGATTAGAACAGCAGTCCGGACAATCTGAATACTAGGGAAACTAGTGGTTGGTATTAAAATCATCATGTATTGTTGGCAGTGTTTTCATCTTCATCTCGAGATCGATACAGTTCGATTCCTAACACCATTAGCTACATCTGTTACAATTGCATTTTTTTGCCGAGTTTCAATCCGATCGGCTCTCTAATGTTTACCCATTAATATCCTTGAAAAAAATATTTCAACCAAAAATTTCGCGGCACGTATGGAAATCAAACCCTAACCCTAACCCTATTTATATACACATGTATAGAAATAACATCATCTTATGCTAATCTAAT
>OY744541.1:12008135-12013135 GCA_963556195.1 Sepiola atlantica | reverse complement strand
TTGCTGTTGCAATGCCTAAATACAAAATAAATATTAAAAAATTAGACTAAATAATGCCTTGGTTTTAAATGAATTAAATCATGAAGGTTGTATATGCAACGTTTGTGCCGTGCTAACCAACAAAGGGAAGATAACTGTATAATTAATTCTAGGTTCGAGGGTATGTCTTAAGGGTGAGCCTGATGTGCTATTTACTTTATCACTTACCATCCCATCATGAAATTGTCAGGATAGAAAATAGCACCCTGTTTACTAGTAAACCTTTTCGTCTGTTTCATCGTCTTTAGGACTCATTAGTGCGGCTGGAAATAGTGAGATTCGAAACCGGGAATCAAATTACTGAGGCCAGCGTTCCATCAATGAACAAGGAACCTCGTAGTGGGAGGCATTGTACCGCATTATAAATTATGTTATTTATGGATATTCTTTTAAAAATGTTGCGTCAATACTTAGTCGGAATCCTTATTTCCGTAACCATATATATGAACACTTTTCCTCTTTTACTGCTTTCCGTATCTAACAAAGACCTAAAACCGATAACAGTTATAAATCTTCGTAGATTGTAGAATTTCTCACAACCCAATTCATTGTGGCTAACTTGCTTTCTGTTTTGGCATTGATAGATTTTAGATTTGACACTAGATCCTGACTGTTAGGACCATCTGAAATAAAAGGACATAATCATCTTTTTTTAAAGTCTATACAATATGTTTTTTATTATTATTTAGCAACTACTGAATGTTTATATAATAAATTAGAAATTTACTTCAAGCTAATGTTGATAGTGATAAAAGTTCAATTACAAAATTAAATTAAGGGATACACTTAACCTATATTCCATCTACGAACTATGTCTCAATATGTAGTGTAAATACACGCACCGTATTTTAAGTTTTTGGTTTTAATTCGCGAATATCTTAATGGGTGATAATATATGAACCTGATTGTTTCATTTTCCTAAAGGTGTTACTGCTTATTTATGAACATTTTTCGATTGTTTCTATATTAGTATTTTAAGTTAAATAATAATAATAATAATTATTATTATTATTATTATTATTATTATTATTATTATTATTATTAAGTTGAATTGATGATAATAATAATAATAATGATAATAATAATGATAATAATAATAATAATAATAATAATAATAATAATAATAATAATAATAATAATAATAATAATAACAACAACAAAAACAACTTCACATAACATAACATCTTCGACCTATGTCCCAAATATGTAGTGTAAATATACGCACCTAATTTTAAATTTTTGGTTTTAATTCGAGAATATCTTAATAAGCGATAATATATGAACCTGATTGTTCATGCCTTGAGTGGGATCGAACCCGGATAACAATTTTCAAGTGTTTCTTATTTAGTATTTGAAGTTGAATTGATAATAATAATAATAATAATAATAATAATTTGTATTTAATATTTTTACAAATACAAAAAATATACAAATGTGAGCGGAAGCGAGAATTTCTCGATCAATTCCGAAATTTATTTTCTCTTCATACCGATAAAAATTTAAAAGAGAAAATAAATATACGAAAGGAAACCGTCACATAACATCTTCGACCTATATGCCAATATGCAGCGTAAATATACGCACCTTATTTTATGTTTTTGGTGTTAATTCGAGAATATCTAATTGGGAGATAATATATGAACCTGATTGTTTCTAAAAAGTTTTACTGCTTAAAATAACAATTTTCAAGGGTTTCTTATTTAGTATTTGAAGTTGAATTGATGATAATAATAATAATAATAATAATAATAATAATAATAATAATAATAATAATAATAATAATAATAATGATGATGATAATAATAATAATAATAATAATAATAATAATAATAATAATAATAATTATAATAATAATAATAACTTTCATTTAATATTTTTACAAATACTAAAAATACACAAATGGATTTCCCGATCAATTCCCAAATTTATTTTCTCTTCATACCAATAAAAAGTAAAGAAAAAAGTAAATATACAAAAGACAACCGTCACATCACAACATACTAGTCATCAATTTACTAAAACATGCGGAAATTGTGCGCCTATCAACCATTACAACAATTACAACTCAACACACGCATATACACATACATTCATTCATATAAATTCTGAAAAAAAAATACTTCCTCCAAAAATAAACACAATTTCGAGTCAGGATAAATTAATAGATGAACCGTCTTCTAAATAGTACATTACAAAAAATATTTTACAAATTCTATACGTATATACTCGAAGAATAAAGTTATTTGCAAGGCAAGAAGTCATCTGTAAGAAACCAAACACTTTAACAATCCACAATCAGTCAACAAGCACCCATATATTAAGAACACAACCTTCTATATACATTACACATTTATAGACAAATATAAAAGATAGAATGACCTTATTGCTGCGCACAGAATGAACATTTATGAATCTTTGCGTAGATGGTACTCCAGTCAGTATAATAACATTAAATGTTAGTTGAAAACTTAAATCCCGGGCGACGTATGCAGTTATATATAGTACATTGGCCATTATACGCTAACCTTAGTTTATATCTGTGTCTGTGTTCATTTTATATGGCCATTCTCTCAAGCATTGCTTCGTGCATGTACCGACAAGTGCAACGTCTGAGTGTTGTCAATGTTTTTGACGCTCTGGCGATGTCGATACACGCGTCTGACCCGCACAAACAATGTATACACTGCACAGTAAAAAACACCCATTTTCTGCAAACACTCCTTGCAGAAACCACAAAAGCAACAAACGAACCGAGAAACGCCACAAAAGACATAAAAGAACGCTTGAAAAAAAAGAAGAAGAAGAAGAAGAAGAAGAAGAAGAAGAAGAAGAAGAAGAAGAAGAATAAGATGAAGAAGAAGAGGCAATTCTTTGGTGCCGCTTCGCTCGGAGCATCAAGAGTAACGAAATCTGTGAATGTCTACGTCGAAATTTTCGTTTTCTTTTTTTTAATGGCCTTTCATCTCAACTGATGGAATTCACAAAGAATTACTTCTTTCAAAGGAAATGTATTTTCCTTTTTCCTATTTTCTTCTTTTTTAATGCAAACGAGTCAGATTGGTCAGAAAGTTATTTAGTCGTTGCAATTGGAAATCAAAGTTGCCTTTTCCTTTTCATTGGTTACGATATTAATGTTTTCTAGTTTTCTAAAAGAATACCAATCTGAAAGCTGGTAAAATTAATTTCCCTGTTATATAATGCTAGTAAACTATATTTCTAGAATGTTTATTCCAAGTATTTTTGATAAAAAATAAACATTTACAGTTTCTTGATTGTAGAACATCTCTACAACTACTAAGTATTAAGACTAAGGGATTCTTTATATAAAAAATTGAAACAAAAGACATCTTTCATAATTAGTATCAAATTAAACTATGGGTCAAATCATGGATCAAATCTGACACAAATTTGAATTATTTGTTATTGCAAACGCAAACACCATATATATAGATGTTCACCACAATATATATATATATATATATATATATATATATATATATATATATATATATATATATATATATATACATATATATATATATGTGTGTGTGTGTGTGTGTCAGGTTCATTTTATATTCCAATAACCATGTTTTCCTTATTTTTTCTTTTTCACATTAAAAAATCATAACATTTCTGTGAGATGTATTTTTCACGGTCCCTTTCATTTGCTGTGAGGCAAACAACATTTTTATTTCAATATCGTCACTGTAAAACTACAGAATCACCAGAAATACCAACAAAAGAATAAAAAGTTATTGGATTAAAGTGTCTTGAAAAATGCGTTGATTTTGTAGTGTTGCAGAGACGATATTGACATAAAAATGTTTTTTGGCTCACGACAAATGAAACGAACCGTACCACAGAAATGTTATGTTTTTTTGAATTAGGAAAAAAGAAAAAGAAAAAGAAAAACATGATTATTGGAATATAAAATGAAACTGACTTATATATGCTCTGTTTTTTATTGATTGACAATCATCGAGCTGAATCTTTAAAGAGATTCAAAATAAAAAGGCACTGATAGTATATGCTAATACATATATTGTCGTAATATATTTATGTGTATATATATATGTATATATATATACATGTGTGTGTGATATTAGTATATATATAGATACATGTGTGTGTGATGTTAGTATATATATAGATACATGTGTGTGTGATATTAGTATAGATATTTGTTTCTAAATGTGTTTATAAATCGGGTAATTTATGCATCTCTGTTTTTTGCTGTAGAAATACTTCGTGTAATTTAAATGCATTTCGATATCTATTCTGCTTTGTAACTATCTAGATATTATCATTATTATCATTTTCCTTTGGTCCCTCGTGCAAGGATCATTTTCATGCGGATATCTATTAAGGATCCAATAGAAAAAAATGTTCCAATAAAATTTTGGAGATATACACGAACAAATACAATGATGGATAAAAACAAGTCAACACGTACAAATAATTAAAGTTTAATACAGACTAACCACTTCTTGGACAGGGTGCAAAAAAGTATCCCTAAACAAATAGAGCCCGCATTGTCTGTCATTTTGCAATCACTGTCCCATCGTTGCAGTGTTGTATCCGGGTTCTTTTTTTAACAAGTACTTCGACGGAACGTTCTCCGATCAACCTCCCGCACTTCTACCCCCTCAACAAAAATAGATATTACCCACTCGAAGAACAGCAAAATTCCACCCCTTTACTTGATGCCAGAAATATTTCTATTTCACAAAATAACGGAAAGCTTACTACTCTAAAAGCTTCTTTCATAGGACCGCTTACATTTAGAATTCCATATGTTCTATTTTTCCCCGATTGTACCAACATGCAGAAATTTAAATGTAATGTGAACAAACACCTTGCTGCCTAACACTTCACTTGGGTTCTCCCTATGAATCTGTTATCTATCACATAGCCTCTTACGTCACAGTGGGCAAATGCTTTGATTGGGGTGAGTGACACGA
>OY744541.1:11935635-12003135 GCA_963556195.1 Sepiola atlantica | reverse complement strand
TCTCAGTAAAAGAGAAATAAAAAAACAACAGATATGAAATACTTGTTCTCATGTGAAAAAGAGTTTTAAAAATCTACCAGACAAAAAAAAATAAACGAGATAGATGTTGACTTACTCAGCAGACTCGCTAAAAAATTGAACACGAATTTTATTCATTTCTTTGTGTTTCGTCTGAAAAAAATTTTTTTTTCGTAATTCTAATCGTTTTGTTTTCTTTGTTCGTTATTCTTGTGACTCCATTTGCAAACGACTCGGCGAGCTACGCGTTAAACTATCTGCCAACTCGAAAGACTGGGTCAACTATTTCTAAACTTGGAAACTCGTTTCTATTTAAAGCCGTTCTCTGACGGATGTTTGAAATCTCGTGGAACAACGGCTATAATCACAAAAGTGATTAAAACAAACCGAGACACACAGACTGGCATTAATTTTAAGGAAACATTTTCTATCGATTTGTGGCTAAAATCGATCAATAAAATGAGTGTATTTTAAATAGATGCTCTTCTCCTATATACATACGCGTAACAGCTACCGTTTAAATAGTAATATCTACGCTTGTAATATGTCAACTCGTCTTTGCCAAGAATTAAACTCAGAACCACTTTAGCCAATTTCCTCGTTGGCTTGTCCATGCGTCTCTGGGACGCGTTAACATAAATATTGTGGCTCGTTCTTTAGAGAATCCCATACTGGATTCATCTTTAGAGAATCCCATACTGTATTCATCTTTAGAGAATCCCATACTGGATTCATCTTTAGAGAATCCCATACTGTATTCATCTTTAGAGAATCCCATACTGGATTCATCTTTAAAGAATCCCATACTGTATTCATCTTTAAAGAATCCCATACTGTATTCATCTTTAAAGAATCCCATACTGTATTCATCTTTAGAGAATCCCATACTGTATTCATCTTTAGAGAATCCCATACTGTATTTATTTTTAGAGCATCCCATACTGTATTCAGCTTTAGAGCATCCCATACTGTATTCAGCTTATGAGAATCCCATACTGTATTCATCTTTAAAGAATCCCATACTGTATTCATCTTTTTAGAATCCCATAGTGTATTCATCTTTAAAGAATCCCATACTGTATTCATCTTTAAAGAATCCCATACTGTATTCATCTTTAGAGAATCCCATACTGTATTCATCTTTAAAGAATCCCATACTGTATTCATCTTTAAAGAATCCCATACTGTATTTATTTTTAGAGCATCCCATACTGTATTCAGCTTTAGAGCATCCCATACTGTATTCAGCTTTAGAGAATCCCATACTGTATTCATCTTTAAAGAATCCCATATTGTATTCATCTTTAGAGAATCCCATAGTGTATTCATCTTTAAAGAATCCCATACTGTATTAATCTTTAAAGAATCCCATACTGTATTCATCTTTAGAGAATCCCATACTGTATTCATCTTTAAAGAATCCCATACTGTATTCATCTTTAAAGAATCCCATACTGTATTCATCTTTAGAGAATCCCATACTGTATTCATCTTTAAAGAATCCCATACTGTATTCATCTTTAAAGAATCCCATACTGTATTCATCTTTAAAGAATCCCATACTGTATTCATCTTTAAAGAATCGCATACTGTATTCATCTTTAGAGAATCCCATACTGTATTTATTTTTAGAGCATCCCATACTGTATTCAGCTTTAGAGCATCCCATACTGTATTCAGCTTTAGAGAATCCCATACTGTATTCAGCTTTAGAGCATCCCATACTGTATTCATCTTTTAAGAATCCCATGCTGTATTTATCTTTAGAGAATCCCATACTGTATTTAGCTTTATAGAATCCCATACTGTATTCAGCTTTAGAGAATCCAATACTGTATTCATCTTTAGAGAATCCCATACTGAATTCAGCTTTAGAGAATCCCATGCTCTATTTATCTTTAGAGAATCCCATACTGTATTCAGCTTTAGAGAATCCCATACTGTATTCAGCTTTAGAGAATCCCATACTGTATTCACTTTTAGGGAATCCCATACCGTATTCAGCTTTGGAGAATACCATACCGTATCCAGCTTTAGAGAATCCCATACTGTATTTAGTTTTAGAGAATCCCATACTAAATTAAGCTTTAGAGAATCTTATACTGTATTCAGCTTTAGAGAATTCTATACTGTATTTATCTTTAGAGAATCATATACTATATTCAGCTTTAGAGAATCCCATACTGTATCAATCTTTAGAGAATCCCATACTGTATTCATCTTTAGAGAATTCCCTACTGTATTCAGATTTAGAGAATCCAATACTGTATTCATCTTTAGAGAATCCCATACTGTATTCATCTTTAGAGAATCCCATACTAGATTCAGCTTTAGAGAATCCCATGCTGTATGTATCTTTAGAGAATCCCATACTGTATTCAGATTTAGAGAATCCCATACTGTATTCAGCTTTAGAGAATCCCATACTGTATTCATCTTTAGAGAATCCCATACTGTATTCATCTTTATAGAATCCCATACTGTATTTATTTTTAGAGAATCCCATACTGTATTCATCTTTAGAGAATCCCATACTATATTCAGCTTTAGAGAATCGCATACCGTGTTTATTTTTAGAGAATCCCATACTGTATTCAGCTTTAGAGAATCCCATACTGTATTCATCTTTAAAGAATCCCATACTGTATTCATCTTTTTAGAATCCCATAGTGTATTCATCTTTAAAGAATCCCATACTGTATTCATCTTTAAAGAATCCCATACTGTATTCATCTTTAGAGAATCCCATACTGTATTCATCTTTAAAGAATCCCATGCTGTATTCATCTTTAAAGAATCCCATACTGTATTAATTTTTAGAGCATCCCGAACTGTATTCAGCTTTAGAGCATCCCATACTGTATTCAGCTTTAGAGAATCCCATACTGTATTCATCTTTAAAGAATCCCATACTGTATTCATCTTTAGAGAATCCCATAGTGTATTCATCTTTAAAGAATCCCATACTGTATTCATCTTTAAAGAATCCCATACTGTATTCATCTTTAGAGAATCCCATACTGTATTCATCTTTAAAGAATCCCATACTGTATTCATCTTTAAAGAATCCCATACTGTATTCATCTTTAGAGAATCCCATACTGTATTCATCTTTAAAGAATCCCATACTGTATTCATCTTTAAAGAATCCCATACTGTATTAATCTTTAAAGAATCCCATACTGTATTCATCTTTAAAGAATCCCATACTGTATTCATCTTTAGAGAATCCCATACTGTATTTATTTTTAGAGCATCCCATACTGTATTCAGCTTTAGAGCATCCCATACTGTATTCAGCTTTAGAGAATCCCATACTGTATTCAGCTTTAGAGCATCCCATACTGTATTCATCTTTTAAGAATCCCATGCTGTATTTATCTTTAGAGAATCCCATACTGTATTCAGCTTTATAGAATCCCATACTGTATTCAGCTTTAGAGAATCCAATACTGTATTCATCTTTAGAGAATCTCATACTGAATTCAGCTTTAGAGAATCCCATGCTGTATTTATCTTTAGAGAATCCCATACTGTATTCAGCTTTAGAGAATCCCATACTGTATTCAGCTTTAGAGAATCCCATACTGTATTCACTTTTAAGGAATCCCATACCGTATTCAGCTTTGGAGAATACCATACCGTATCCAGCTTTAGAGAATCCCATACTGTATTTAGTTTTAGAGAATCCCATACTAAATTAAGCTTTAGAGAATCTTATACTGTATTCAGCTTTAGAGAATTCTATACTGTATTTATCTTTAGAGAATCATATACTATATTCAGCTTTAGAGAATCCCATACTGTATCAATCTTTAGAGAATCCCATACTGTATTCATCTTTAGAGAATTCCCTACTGTATTCAGATTTAGAGAATCCAATACTGTATTCATCTTTAGAGAATCCCATACTGTATTCATCTTTAGAGAATCCCATACTAGATTCAGCTTTAGAGAATCCCATGCTGTATGTATCTTTAGAGAATCCCATACTGTATTCAGCTTTAGAGAATCCCATACTGTATTCAGCTTTAGAGAATCCCATACTGTATTCATCTTTAGAGAATCCCATACTGTATTCATCTTTATAGAATCCCATACTGTATTTATTTTTAGAGAATCCCATACTGTATTCATCTTTAGAGAATCCCATACTATATTCAGCTTTAGAGAATCGCATACCGTGTTTATTTTTAGAGAATCCCATACTGTATTCAGCTTTAGAGAATCCCATACTGTATTCAACGTTTTAGAATCCCATTCTGTTTTCACCTTTAGAGAATCCCATACTGTATTCATCTTTAGAGAATCCCATACTGTATTCACCTTTAGAGAATCCCATACTGTATTCACCTTTAGAGAATCCCATACTGTATTCAACTTTAGAGAATCCAAAACTGTATTCATCTTTTGAGAATCCCATACTGTTTTCACCTTTATGGAATCCCATACTGTATCCAGCTGTAATTATTTTTTTGTTTTTTTATTAAATTTTATTTTAAGGTTATGTTACATATATGATTTGGTGTTCAAATATATGTAACATAACCTTAAAATAAAATTGAATTAACATTACGTGCGAGACTGTTTTCGTTTTCGCTGCGGTCTACATCTGGCAGCCATTTTGTTTTGTAGTATTCTCTACACAGTCAGAGAAATAAATGTTTCTTCTGGTTTAATTATTTTTAACAAAGGAAAGTATTTTCCCGAAATATCAAATAGTGATTTTTAATCACCCGGACATCACACGAACAGCTAAAAACACTCTTGCTGTTATGTATGATTTTAGAAAAAAAAAATAAATAAATAGTAAGTCATATTTCGTATTCGATTTATTGTTATTGTTTTTGTTCCTTACAACTTGCATCTTACCCGGAATTTGCATTGTCCACAGCCTTTGAAAAACTTACTACTACTAATATATATTTATATATATATATATATATATATATATATATATATATATATATATATGCATATATATATATGCAAATATATATATATATGCATAAATATTTATATATATATGCATATATATATATGCATATATATTTATATATATATATATGCATATATATATTTATATGCATATATATATATGCATATATATATATATGCATATATATATGCATATATATACATGTATGCATATATATATATATATATATATGCATATATGCATATATAGTTATATATATATGCATATATATATATGCATATATATTTATATGCATATATATATGCATATATATTTATATATATATATATATATGCATATATATATGCATATATATATATGCATATATATTTATATATATATATGCATATATATATGCATATATATTTATATGCATATATATATATATATATATATATATTAGATTTCTTGAATGTGAGATGGTATATATAATTATTTCCACAATCAGACAACGCCGCAACCTACAACCTATGAAAAGAAACAAACAAACCGGAAGTCCTAGACTCGAGTTTCGCCCTCCTTTGGGCTCATCAGTAGAACACATCCGAACTCAGGATTCGAAACCCGAGTCACTTGCATGGTAAGCGAGTACTCTGCCACTGAGCTACCTCGCCACATACAAGAATGTCTATTAATTTACACAGATTAAGCAAACCGCGGCGATGGCTGACTGTGGAATGTACCTACTCTTTTCAACAAGGGGTGTAGTCATCCAACTACTATGAACCCAGGCCGATGTCTCACAAGTAGGATTTTATACTCGCTAGGACGATGTCATCCAACAAGCTAACCTAGCGAGCAAATAAATATTAGATTTCTTGAATGTGAGATGGTATATATAATTATTTCCACAATCAGACAACGCCGCAACCTACAACCTATGTTTCTTTTCATAGGTTGTAGGTTGCGGCGTTGTCTGATTGTGGAAATAATTATATATATATATATATATATATATATATATATATATATATAATTTATGAAAGTATATATATTAAAGAAAAATATTTCCTGTAAAGTCAAGGGCGACTAATAAATGTATAACTTGAGAAGTGAAAAAAACAAGTATAACAAAGCAACAGACGCTACACTCAGGGAGTTGTAAGCAGCGAGTCGTAGTCCAGTGGTCAAACGCGGGACTATAAACATCAATATTGAAGGTTCGATCCTTGTCTAAGTAAGCTATGCTGATGACGACTGTGCGTCAGAAACATGTGTCCATAGATTACTTTATGTACGTATACAATTTATGTATATATATATTTCACTCATTACCTGGATTAATTTTCAGTCAGCCTTCTGGACTTCTCGATATGTTTACTGATTATGTCTTTTAAACTCTATGATCTGGATGGATTGTATAGATTAACAAAAAGTAAGTTTTTGGGTTGATATATTTGATATTATATATTTTATGTATTTTTGTATACATTTTTATATATTTTCAAAGTGTAATTTTATTACCTGTAGTGATGTCACTGCGGTAATGGTCCTCCGAGGAGAAGATTTATCTTTGAAAACTCATGAGATAAGGACGTTAAGATACTTTGCTTGAACTTTGAATTTTAATAAAATTTGATTGGCAACTTTTTTTATTATTTCATTTTATATTATAATATATATATATATATATATATATATATATACATATATATATCTATTAATAATGGAGTTTATGTATCTGTCTGTCTGTCTGTCTGTCTGTCTGAAGCCGAAACTCCATCAAAGTTGTATAACTATTAATTAAATCACCTAGCTTCATTATATACTATGAAAAAAACCGGCATAAACACTATGGGCATTTCTCAATTTACATAAGCAATTGCTTTTGAACTTCTAATAAATTAGTATTCTCAAATATACACTCAGGATCGTTTCATTCACATTTCATCATGTATTTAAGTAATTTTGCTCGCTACTAATCTTACTTATAAATTATGATTAATGAATCAAATTGTTTAATTAAAATAATAATTGATTTAAAAATTAATCAGTTACGTAGTTATTTTATCTACGTCCAATTGATTAAACAGCGTGCGGAACGTAAATCCATTTAAACAGTCTCCCTCCGTCAATTCAGTTTGGACGCAATACAAGCGCGTAATTTGTAAACAAACGCTGGCATTTATCGTGTTACTTTAACTTACGCTGTTAAGCTTTAATTCACAAACTGTTATTATTCCATGTTTTATTTATTAAAATAAAAGATGTGATTTTATTTATTTTCTGTCAACAACAAAAATAATATAACTGATTTTAGAAACATATTGTTTAATTAAAAAAGTTAATTAAAACACACACACGCACGCGCACGCGCACGCGCACACACACACATAAAAGAGTACGGATTTTTTACATTGTTTCATTTTATAAACACTTTTCTTCTGATTCGAAAAATACTGTTCGCTGTATTTAGTTCTGTGTTAATTGTTGATTTTAACAATTTTATTGAATCAAATTGTTTAATTTAAATAAAAATCGATTTAAAAATTACTACTAAGACACACACCCACCCACACACACAAACACACACACATTCTAACAAATTTAATTAGGTAAACTTTCTTTCCGAGACCATTTACATAAGTAACCATGTTTAGTATATTCGATTTTTTGGTGCTTTTACACTTTAGGACCCGCGCTAACTTTGACTCCATCGTTAGGGTTAGGGTCAGAGTTAAAGTGGGTGTTAGGGTTAGTGTTTGGATCATCGTCAAAGTCAGCATAGATCCTACAGTAAAAGAATACAGATTTTTTTTATTGTTTTATTTTATGTACGCCTTTCTTCCGATTCAAAAAATACTGTTTTCTGTATTCAGTTCTTTAAATTGTTGATTTTAACGATTTTACTGAATCAAATTTTTTAATTAAAATAAATATTGATTTAAAAATTATTAAAAATATTTCTATTTATGGAGAAGGTTAATACAAAAATCAGGGTGGGTCGAAATTTCTTTTGTCATTATTTACATCTACAACTATGTTTGGTCATAAATAAAGAATATCAACGTATAACCACCCAAGAAATATGACTGAGGCAACATCAGTTTACACATTAGCGTTAATTTCTGACGCGGCAGCCTAGCAAAAATATGCGACCGGAGGGAGCATATATTTGCTAGTATATATAATGCACGATATATGATACAATGAAATGCAGTTAACACAGTTATATCAATTTTATTAAAGGTGTCTTTTCACACACATATATATATACAGACACACACACACATATATATACAGACACGCACACTTATATATATATATATATATATATATATATATATATATATATATATATATATAAATACGTGTATGTATTTGTCTATCTATAAGTTGTCCAAGTTTCACAAAAATATTCTGTGTATTAGTAACTTAAAGAGCAAATGTTGTGTGAAAGGTTACTTTGATGCTTTGCACTAACATTGAAGCTGAATGTCTTTTATCGAGGATCGATATTTGAACAAAGTATATCTTAATTGCCAGAATAGTATCTTTTAGAAAAGGTCATTCGAACTGTTACAAACAGGTAGACGGTCATCTCTGATGATAACTACGGATACATACGAGACGAGTGAAAAAAACATACACATTCGTATCTGATAGTTTTTAATATTGCATCGAAATTAATGACTTTATTTTAAGAAATAACAAGGTAGCAGCATCATGGGAGGCGTCTCGTCTAATTCCCGCGGAGGTTTTTAATTAATCTTCATAAATAGTAATATTGATTTGTCAAATTTCGTGCTATTTAGATCAATCGAGTTTCAGGATATGTGTTGTTATTATTATTTTAACATATGTGTTGTTGTTTTTATTTCAGCATATGTGTCGTTGATATTATTTGAGCATATGTGTTGTTGTTATTATTTCAGCATATGTGTCGTTGATATTATTTGAGCATATGTGTTGTTGTTATTATTTCAGCATATGTGTCGTTGATATTATTTCAGCATATGTGTCGTTGATATTATTTCAGCATATGTGTTGTTGTTATTATTTCAGCATATGTGTCGTTGATATTATTTCAGCATATGTGTCGTTGATATTATTTCAGCATGTGTGTTTTTGTTATTATTTCAGCATATTTGTTGTTTTTATTTTAGCATATGTGTCGTTGATATTATTTCAGCATATGTGTCGTTGATATTATTTGAGCATATGTGTTGTTGTTATTATTTCATCATATGTGTTATTGTTATTATTTCAGCATATGTGTTGTTGTTATTATAAGCATTTATAACTCGTTAGGTGTTCTTACATTACAATTGATCGCTTATTCGAAAACTAGGTGGTCTTGCATGGAGATCAACAAGACAGGGTTTAGCACACTCAGCTTCTTTCAATCAATATGGAAAATCAGTGTACCTTCTCGGAAAAAAAGACGTTTAGCATTGATTTCTCACAAGATAATGACCGTTGGTTTTCTCTAACATTTGAGTGGAAATAAATTTACACAGGATTTAAGTACTCTCAGTTCCCGTCTATTCGCCTTAGTAGATTCTGTCTGTATTTTTATAAATAGATTTTGCTGGTTATATGTGTTTCTTTTCGTACTCGATTATTTTTTTCTTATGGTGTCGTCAGTGCCGTTGTTTGAATGGTGTCACTTCTTTTGATTTTAATTTCTTGAAATCTTTTTACTAGTAATAATAATAGTGATTCACAGTAAACTAGTCGACGATAGTCGAGGTTGACCAGAAGGGTTTTTTTGTAAACCTTGTAATTTAAGTTTAATCTAACGAAACAATTATCTCCCTTGGACCATTTCAAGGTTATCGCCCTTGTCGATAGTCTGGGGAGAGAGAAAAGAAAACATTGACCACGGATCAGACTGTCTTATTTTCATCTGGCGTTACAGCGGCACTTAACTCATTATTTATTCTGTGTTCAGTTGTAATAAATTTGTTAAAAGTATCTGCTGATATTTTATCCATTTTTCTTTACAAATATTATTGATTAAACCTAAATTACGAGGTTTACAAAAGTGGCGACGAGGATGAGATAATTGTTTCGTTAGTTATCCCTAACAGTTTTTCTTTTTCGTCAGCTTCTACACCGATCTGTGTGGGAGAGCGCCACACTTTTCCTATGATAGCAAGTACCATTTCATACGCCTTTAGTATGACTGGCCCGAGGATTTAACTCCAGTCTTCGATCCAATTAGCGAACACTCTAAAGATTATTTGCCAGTCTTGTTGTAGTAGTTGTATTATCTCTCTAAGATTTCTCACATGTCCATCCGTTACCAGTTATTTCTCGTGGATAACGGTCAGTGGTTTACCATAGAAACTGAGTGACAATAATCCTCTCCAAAATACCAGTACTCTTCGTTCATTTCCAGTTGATATTCAGATCGAGTTGTTCCTTCTCCGGGTTTTTCGCTTACTCATAACCCTTGAATTCACTTTATTTTACACCAACCATCCATGTATCTATGCAATTAGAACTAAATCACATCACGTATGTTCGTTGTCTTACCAAAAAAAGTACCTTTTTACAAACAATAGTTTTCGTTTTTTTTTGTATGTATTTTCTGTTTAGTGACTGTTAATCGAGCCCGTATGTAATTTGATCAGAAAGCATACACATTGAATCAGTCAATATTATATTCTGATACATAATCGACAGTTTATATACAATGCACATTCCAGAGCGTACACAAATATATGATTTATTTTTAAGATATTTTAAAGATATTTATTCGTTATGAAGTAATTTTATCTACATATATACATGTATGAATACACACGTCTACTTTTAAGATACTTTTGTGTGTATTTATTTATCATACATTTTTACATAACTCTAACAGCATGTACAAGTATACAATAAATACATTAAAATACATTTTTCGTTGTAACAAAATTTAATTACAGCAAGGAATACAGACGTTTGTGATATTTTGGGGTTTTCATTCTACTTTTTTAAGTTTTTAGTCGTACTGAATTATTTCCACGTAGATACTCTGATAAGTGTGACGAAAGCCGGCTCAGTATATTCATGATTTTTTAAAATTTATTTCCTCTCGTTTTTATACTTTTTTTTTTATAGTTTTTCAATTTCATCCCACCTCCAAGAAATGTCACAAACGTCTGTATTCCTTGCTGTAAATAAATAAATTCAAATGTCGCAAGTTGACGTTTTAAATTGTTTGTTTAATCAGATCTAAAACGCCAACATGCTAACCCTGAACAGTTAATTAGATTTCGGAGAATTTCATGATTTGTGTTAAGTTATTCTTAGACTTCCCCCTCAACGCAGGAAGATGTGAC
Organism: Sepiola atlantica; assembly: GCA_963556195.1. Classification (NCBI taxonomy): domain Eukaryota; kingdom Metazoa; phylum Mollusca; class Cephalopoda; order Sepiida; family Sepiolidae; genus Sepiola; species Sepiola atlantica. Next base: position 11,991,864 of record OY744541.1, on the reverse strand, counting down.
AAAGGTTCGGAAAGTGGGTTTGAAAGAAAAAGCCAGTGCTCCAGAAGCGGAGCAATATAACTCTCTAAAAAAAAATGCTTGGACAGTTCCGTCGGTATTCCCCGGTAGGGGCGCCTCATGAGATTAGCAATAAACTAATCGCTTCTCAAAGAGAGAAGGTAAATCCTGGGAGTGTGGACCTCCTAGAGCTGAACAGAACCACACTTCAGTCCGACAGAAAAAGGTCCACTTAGTTCAAATAGACAAGAATATCTCGGGCTGATTGTCGAGGACGTATCCTCGACGCGGTATGAAAAATAGCACAACCTTAAGAGCAAAGACCCAAGAGGTCCGGGTGAACTGTTTGAATACATTGATCAATGACATTAATATAGTATCGTTCATTCGAACTGGCGCCGAAACAGCGTAGGTAAATCCCTAACTATTAGGTTAGCAACAGCGTACGTATATCAATTGCGGTCTGTTTTCTTTTCTATAGAAATCGACCCATGCATATCAGCTAACGTAAGAGCTACACATCCGAAGAATCACCCAATGTTTATATAATCGTAACATGGATTATCAAAATATTGTTAGATCGGAGCTGTTTCCGCTGAGGTTTACGGAGAGAAATCACTTTGTTGTATTTTCTATAATAGACTGGACTCCAATCTTATCCAGTAGAGACTATTGGAGAATGAGCTGTTTCACACGCAAGCCGCGTATAATCAAGTCCGGTTTACAGATTGTGTTCAAAATGAATGCCGAAATGTATGAAACCAAAATGAACGAATTAGGATATAAAAGACAACAAAGAGATGAATAAACAAAGAACAATTCTACAAATTTATAAAATAAAAAAAAATATCGATGAGGAAACGTTTTTTGTTCAGATGAAAGACTTTTATAAAGAAAAGCGCAAGCCAAATAAAAAGGAACAAATTAACAGCAAATATAGCGAATAATTAATGAATAATTAAATAAAAGTTAATGGAAGAAGATAAATCAATTAACTATTGTTTCATTTGATTCATTGAAAACACGTAAATGAAAGAAAAAAAACAATGAAACGAAAAGATGAAGAAAACTCGCGAAAATTAATTGAAAAGAAAGTGTTGATAAGTAAGAAATGAGATTTGATTTATTATGGAAATATTTTTTTTTAAAAGAGCGAAGATGGTCTTATAATACGCTCATCTAATTTACGTGTTTTGCGATGAAAACGCTATTTAAAATTACACTCTCTATTCTGGTGTTGCTGCTCGCTCGTCTCCCTCGTATCAGTCGAAAATATGCAGCTGGTCTAGAAGTTGAGCTGGGTTCAGTTGTGGATTAAGGTACGAAATGGCTTGTTGCATTTAATCCTGTTAAGAGTCAGCTCGTGTCTTTCAATCGTAGGCGTGCCCCTTTTCCTTCTGAGATTCTCTTGAGGAGAAATCGACTTCTTGGTCTTTCTGTCTCATCAACTCTTTCTTGGAGGTCATACATTAGATCCATTGCTCTTTCTGCTTCTCTCGGTTCTCTCTATCGCTCCAAACACTTTCTCACACCTGAGGCTATTGCTCTATCTCGATAAATCCACAATCAGACCATGTATCGAGTACTGTTGTCACATTTGGGCTGATGAATAGTTGCCCCATTCGAGGGTTCCTTATAAGGTGCAGAAACGTATCTGTAATTCGATTAGCCTCACCCTTTATTCTTCTCTACACCATCTCTCTCACAGACGTTATGTTGCTAGTCTCAGTCTTTTCTATAAATACTATTAGTGCATGTGTCCTTCAGAATAATGTGATCTATCCCCCGCTTCTTTAATTCCAGTTCGATTTACTCGTTGGTCTAGTGGTCTCCATCAATTCGCTGTTTAGATGAAGATGAATACATAGAGAGAGAGAGAGAGAGAGAGAGAGAGAGAGAAAGAGAGAGAGAAAGAGAGAGGTGGTCAGACAGAGACACACATAAAGAAAGAAAGAACTAAAGAAAGAAAAGAAAGAAAGAAAAATAGAGAGAATATAGTAACGAAGACAGCGAGAAAATGCGGCGGGAATAATTTAACAAAAGTAACGGATTCGTGTGCCAAGTCGCTAATCAATGGAACCTTAACACAATCGAAGCCAAATATCCGCCATTTTGTGTTAGCTCGAACCACCACGAACGATTCACTTCCGTTTCCCGCCAAATGCAACTTCTATTGACCAACGAAGCTTGAATAGAAACTGGCATTTTCAACACCAAATGCAGGCGCACGAAAACCATTCTCTGTCGGCTTACACAATGTACATGCAACAGTCACATAGTGACGTACACAAGTTCGTTAAGGCCGTCGCTTGATAGTGATAACAGCATTCGACGCATCTATGTTGATCAGTTTAAGAAAGCCACATACTGAACGAGAAAAAATAATAAAGACAGCTTATTTTACAATTGTCTAAATGTTTACATTATATTTATTAAAATAAGAGATAGACGATGCATTTTATGCACCAAATCAAAAGAAAAAATCATACATGTAGATGTCTTTAAAAGACCTAGTAAGTAAAATATTCTCACCGATCAAACGACACGTATTCTAAAACGTGTAAGATTAGTTTAGGATTGACATCAATAGATTTGTTTGAACAGGCAATCTTTGCGGATCTTCTAATATAAAAATAATAGGGTACTTTAAAAAAAATAAAATTGTTTTTTAAAACTTGTTGTGTATGTCGATTGTTGTGGCGGTTGGCAGGAGATATAAATAAATAATCTGTAAGAGAAACTATTGTAGGGTTAGGTCATTGTAAATGTATCTATCTTATATGTGTGTGCATACAGTTGAACCATATTCTGGTAATTTAGTTTTATCTTTGAATTACCTTAATACCAGTATCAATTATCGAACATACTATTGCATATATAGACAAGTATACAGAATGAAACCGAATGGTTTTAAAAGATATTGATATTAAGTTATGAGAAAGTTATTTCCGCGCACCCCGATTAAAATTATGACTATGGTTTTGGGAATTTATCTTGTTAATATCGGGAACAGTAATCAGCATATATGTAGAGTATAAATATTACCTAAAACCACACAGTATTTATTTATTATGAGCTGTTTAAAAATGTTATGCAAATGAGGTAAACAAATACGTATGCTTGGTCATTTGCTTTCATTATATATATAGTTAACAAGTCTTACATTAGATTAACCTGTTTTGATAGCGATATAGTTTTGATACTTAAAAAAAATTCGCATTAATGCATTTATGTATATATATATATATTTATATAAATGAATAAATAAATATATATATATATATATATATATATATATATATATATATATATGTGTGTAAGCCTCCTTTAAGTCAGAAAGCCATTACGGTTAGCGTGCGTTAGCGCTGCAGTGAGGCAAGAATTGCGGAACACCAAACCGCACGATTGTTTACGTAATTACTTATATAAATATATATGTGTGTGTACAATATTTAAATAAATATTAATTATGTTTGTTTGCAGACACTAGTGTTTCATGCTATGATGCAATCATCAGTGTAGGAAATTGGAACCAAGTCACACAGTAACCTTAGACTTCGTAATCTGATGCTATCACTCCCAGCTCATGATTGAGATTGATCAACACACACCACGTATATATATATATATATATATATATATATATATATATATATATATATATATATATATATATATATATATTCCTACAATACATATATATATATATTCCTACGATACATATATATATATATATATTTATATTCCTACGATACATATATATATATATATATTTATATTCCTACGATACATATATATATATATATAAATTTATATTCCTACGATACATACATATATATATATATATATATATATATATATATATATATATTCCTACGATACATACATATATATATATATATATATATATATATATTCCTACGATACAGATACACACATATATATATATATATATTCCTACGATACATATTTATATTTATACCTATATTCCTACGATACATATATATATACATATATGTATATATATATATATATATATATATATGTATATATATATGTATGTATATATATGTACATGTATATATGTATCGTAGGAATATAAATATGTATATATATATATATATATGTATACATATATATGTATCGTAGGAATATAAATATGTATATATATATATATATATATATATATGTATACATATATATGTATCGTAGGAATATAAATATGGGTACATATATATATATATATATATGTATCATAGGAATATATATATATATACATATATATATATGTATCGTAGGAACATATATATATATATATTTATCGTAGAACATATATATATATATATATATATATATATATATATACAGCCCTTTCTTATTCATAACTGTCTAGCTCTTTCCGTATTTATCCATCGCAATATGTTTGATTTTGATAGTAATATAGTCGTGATACGCTTCTATTAATTAATATATATATATATATATATATATATATATATATATATATATATATATATATATATATTATTTTCTGTATCGACATCAAATTTCCTAAGGAGATCAAATATATTATATTTATCGATTCTCAGTATGTACTTCAACAGTTCTAAATACGTGAGTGTAGCTAGATAGTAAGTTATGGCAATTTAATTAACACAGAGGCTTCCGTGTTTCATCCCCGTAGCGAGTCGTCAGGCTAAAATGTATTTTTGCTTTTGACTTTTGAAATAATTTACCTTGTCGGTAACGTTTTAACAATTTCATTGATGACACCTGAATATGTTTTGTTGACTAACATTCGCGCGGAATCTCTGCGTTCCTCTGCACTGTCTTGCCCTCTTCCAAAACTAGGCAAGGACATCTCTTTTCGGTGACGTCTGCCAAACCGATGTCTGACTTTTCCCCGATAATTAAGACGTCAATATAACTCAACGGGCGACTTTTCTGAAATGTAAGAAAAGCACATCGTCCACATATCTCTGGTTGTCATTGCAAAATCCTTGTGGTTTATATTCTGAATCTACACAACAACATCCGTTGTCTCCCGTTTCCAATCTAAAGTCAATAGACAGCCAGACAAAAGAGGGTCGCTGAAGAAAATAGGAGACACTGGACAAAATAACAAAGAGCGAGGCAATAAGAGATGCTAAAAGAAAGTCGGGAAGCATCGTTGCCTTTGAATACAAAAGCACAAATCGACAATAGGAATAAATAAGAAAAGTGTGTAATAGAGACTGGACATTGGAAAATGCATTTCTATATGTTTTTATCTCCATCTTATAATATATTTTGTTTATATCTCTCTACTTATATTTATTTCTATATAGTATAGTACGTTCATGTATATATATATATATATATATATATATATATATATATATATGATGGACTCTCCCGTCGAGTTCGACGTATTAGTGCCCCACCTGGGGCTACCCGCGCGTGAATTTGTAATTGCAAGGGCTGCGCAATCCACAACAACCGCATTCCTGAGTCGGCATTGCTTGATTCCAATGGCAAGTAGTAATACAAGACGACTGGAAACAATGCCGAGATAAGCAGAGAGCACATACAGCACCTGGTATTCCCAAATGGTCACCCATTTAGTACTGGCCAGGCTCGACGCCGCTTAACTTCGGTGATCTAACGGGAACCGGTGTGTCAACGTGATTGTATATATATATATAGTATTTCATGTATCCATATAACATTTTATGAGGGCATATAATTTGTTATGTGTCAATTTTCATATTTACTTCAGCATTTTAGCCTGAAGATTCCCCCGGGGATCAAATGCGCGACCCTCTGTGTAGCTTAATTGCCATGAATATATTGTCATAGTTTACTATATATATATATATATATATATATATATATATGAACGTACTCTTATATATAGAAATAAATATTGGTAGAGAGATATAATCAACATGCATATATATATATATATATATATATATATATATATATATATATATATATATATATATATATGAACGTACTCTTATATATAGAAATAAATATTGGTAGAGAGATATAATCAACATGCATATATATATATATATATATATATATACATATATATATGAACGTACTCTTATATATAGAAATAAATATTGGTAGAGAGATATAATCAACATGCATATATATATATATATATATATATATATATATATATATATATATATATGAACGTACTCTTATATATAGAAATAAATATTGGTAGAGAGATATAATCAACATGCATATATATATATATATATATATATATATATATATATATATATATATATATATGAACGTACTCTTATATATAGAAATAAATATTGGTAGAGAGATATAATCAACATGCATATATATATATATATATATATATATATATATATATATATATATATATATATATATATGAACGTACTCTTATATATAGAAATAAATATTGGTAGAGAGATATAATCAACATGCATATATATATATATATATATATATATATATATATATATATATATATATATATGAACGTACTCTTATATATAGAAATAAATATTGGTAGAGAGATATAATCAACATGCATATATATATATATATATATATATATATATATATATATATATATATATATATATGAACGTACTATTATATATAGAAATAAATATTGGTAGAGAGATATAATCAACATGCATATATATATATATATATGTATATATATATATATATATATATATATATATATATATATATATTAGATATTGAATGTCAGATGATATATATAATTATTTCCACAATCCGAAAACGTTACATACCACAAAAAAAAACATGAAAGCCTCAAACCGAGAGTCCTAGACTTGATTTTCGCCCTCTTTTGGTCTCATCAGTAGAACATTATCCGCACTCAGGATTCGAAACCCGAGTCACTTGCATGCGAGGCAGGTACCCTGCTACTAAACAACAACGCGATAAACAAGAAAGTTCATTAACACAGATTAAGCAAAATACGGCGACGGCTTACTGTGTAATGTACCTACCTTTCTCAACAAGGGGTGTAGTCATCCAACTGAGACCACAGGATGATTTCTCACAAGTAGGAGTTAATACTCGTTAGTACGATGGCATCCAACAAGCTAACCAAGTGGACAAATGAATATAAGATTTTGAATGTGAGATAATATATATAACGATTTCCAACATCAGACTACGTCGCAGCCCACACAAACAAGACTTCCGGTTTGTGGCTTTCATGATTTGTGTGGGCTGCGACGTTGTCTGATTGTGGAAATATATATATATATATATATATATATATATATATATATATATATATATATATATATATATATATATGTAATAATTATTGAAATAATAATCCAACATCATAAAAAATAAAAAAGAGGAAAAACCGAAGATTGCTTTAATATTAATAAACGTTTCGTATTTATTTTAAGAAATTCTCAAGATGACGAACTTGAAGAAATATATAGATGTCAATATTTCAAAACACGTGGTGCGTCTATGACATTAAAATAATTGTTGGTTTTTAGAAATAAACATAGACCATAGGATTTGTAATTTCCGGTGCCTTTATAAAGGGGAATAAATGTGATGTTAACAGTGACGTTTTGATATCTATGTAATGTACAAGGTTTTGTTAGGAATGTTGTGTAAATTAGTTTGCCTGAATCAAAATTTGATTGGTATGAGTTCGCTGATAAATTGTACAGCCGATACGTTGTTTGATCGCTGCCTAAATATACGTATATACATACGTCGTGTAATTTTGTCAGAGTTTATCAAAGAACAAACAAACTCTTAGCAAGTTTCCGGGTCTCTGGTAGTAATTTATAGAGTATGGATTCGAGACTTCTTTTTTGCGCCAAATCTACCGAGCAAAATAATAAAATATCTTTAAACAACAACAGCAATAGAGTAAAAAAAACTATGAACACGATCGCAAAGAGCGAAGGCGCTTGAGATGGCTAGAAAAAAAAGAACCTTGCATAAATTATCACCGGACAACCGGAAAATTACTCGTTGTGTCGAAATAATGATAACATCATGTCATTAAGACGTTGCCTTATCGACAATTATCGATATATATATATATATATAATAATGGTAATAATCCAAGTGAAAAATATCCACAGGGTGGTAATCCAGAGAATTTTAACCGGGTTTATAAAAAGTGCTCAATATCAAAATAGAGCTTTATATATGATAATTTTATTTACACAGACATGTACAAAATCTGCGACACTGGCATGTCGATGTTATCGATCAACAGTTACTATAAACTGAGATCTCATCAGGCAGAGTTAGAATCCGATCTTAACCTCAGATCATATTTGGAGAGATATGATCTGAGGTTAAGATCGGATTCTAACTCTTCCTGATGAGATCTCAGTTTATAGTAACTGTTGATCGATAACATCGACATGCCAGTGTCGCAGATTTTGTACATGTCTGTGTAAATAAAATTATCATATATATATATATATATATATATATATATATATATATATATAATGTCATTATATAATATTTAGATAATGCATAATATATAACTATGTTAAATTAGAGACAGTGTGAAAATCAGAATCGCTGTATTTTAAAGCCATACTAATGCAAATATTAAAAGTAAAACCCATTAACAAAATGTTAAATGTTTATTATATTTACAAGGATATTTCGGAGTGATATCTCTTGATCAAATTTTTCTGTTTTTATTCTCCTTAATTTTCTTGTTATCTATTATTTTTGTGAGTTTAGTAAGAATTTCGCATTTTAAATGTTGTCTTATGTTGCAGAGATACTACGTCGGAGAGCGCTGTAAAGATAGAACCAGCTTTAACTCAGCTTAGAGATAATAAAACAAATTATCTAAAGTAGTACTATGCAAATATTTGACTCACTGTTGTATAAGTAATTAGAAATATGTTAACGGTGAAAGGAATGTTTGGAAATATGTCGTAATAACTAGATTCTAAAGTAGTTGCTGTAATAAACACACAACAACACTCAATCATGATACGGTATAGCAATATATATATGTATATATATATATGTATTGTGTGTATTTAGGTAGCAAGTTTTCATTTAGGCAAACGTTGTTGAATAGCACGGAGTGTTTCTGCTTTGTGATCTTTTAAAAAATTTTTTCCATCTTCCGAATGGTCAACTTCGTACCTCGATCAAACTGGTGTATGAAGTTTGCGTAGTTTTGTTGTTCCATCTTCTTTGCGAGTACTTTCGATTTGATATCCTCAAATCATCTTCATCTTCACACCCCTTCGAACATAATCACGCCCTTGTAACTTTTCAATACTTTAGACGCTCCTTTTTTTTTTAAGTTGTATGAATTAAAAAATAAAAATGAAATTAAAAAAACAAATATAAATAAATAAATTAATAAAAATGAAAAATAAATGAATAAATAGAATAAATAAATAAAATAAAATAAAAAGTAAAGACATACTCTTTTCCTCTCTTTACATTCTATAAATACATATTCTTTTTTCACACTAACACGCCTGAAGATGATTTGAGGATATCAAATAGAAATTACTCGCAAAGAAGATGGAACAACAAAACTACGCAAACTTCATACACCAGTTTGATCGAGGTACGAAGTTGACCATTCGGAAGATGGAAAAAATTTTTAAAAAGATCACAAAGCAGAAACACTGCGTGCTATTCAACAACGTTTGCCTAAATATATATGTATATATATATATATATATATATATATATATATATATATATAGAATATGTGTATATGTGTGTATGTATATATAAATATCTGTGTATGTATATGTATATATATATATAAATATATATATATATGTATATATATATGTATATATATATATATATATATATGTATGTTGTGTGTATTAAGGCAGCATTTTTTCATTAATACAAGTGTTGTTAAAAACAACAGAACTCTTCTGTTTTGTCAGTCCTTTTTTTAAATGAATTAAAGATTAAATTGATCCGTCTCATTTCAACAATGTAGACGTCCGTTTCTGCGTTCACAGTTTTCCGTAGTATTTTTTAAAACTTCTATTTTTTCACCCGCTTTTAGTCATTTTTTTACCATTTTATACCATCAAACACCTGATGATTCCAGAAGGAGTCGAAAACGTTCGTGTAACATACGGTATCTTTAATAATTCATTCGATGTCAACATAAAAAAAATCATTCGACGAATTGAAAATATAAAAAGGACTAAAAAAACAGAAGAATTCTGTTGTTTTTAACAACACTTGTATTGATATATATGTATATATGTATATATATATATATATGTATAAATATATATATATATATAAATATATATATATATATATATGTATATATATATATATATAAATATATATATATATGTATATATATATATATGTATATATATATATGTATATATATATATATATATATATATATATATATATATATATATATATATATATATATATATATATATATAATAATGGTAATAATCCAGGTGAAAAATATCAACAGGGTGGTAATCCAGAGAATTTAAACCGGGTTTATAAAAAGTGCTCAATATCAAAATAGAGCTTTATATATGATAATTTTATTTACACAGATATGTACAAAATCTGCGACACTGGCATGTCGATGTTATCGATCAACAGTTACTATAAACTGAGATCTCATCAGGTAGAGTTAAGATCGGATTCTAACTCTGCCTGATGAGATCTCAGTTTATAGTAACTGTTGATCGATAACATCGACATGCCAGTGTCGCAGATTTTGTACATGTCTGTGTAAATAAAATTATCATATATATATATATATATATATATATATATATATATATATATATATATATATATATATATATATATATATATATATATATGGTACATGTATTATATTAGTTTCTGTGGATGTAAATCTGTTGAAACTCCAGTGTTTATAAAAAAGTGCCAAAAACAAATAGAGCTTTTCTTTAGTATAAATTATGATTCATACAAACATTATTGGTTACATATGTGCATACATGTTTCAGTGGTAATCTTCGCAGAGAGTCCACCTCTTCAGACCAAAGAAGACAAGAAAGCCTGAAGAGATGGACTCTCTGTGAAGAGTACAGCCAAATTATGTATGCACATATGTAACTAAAAATGTTTGTATAATTAAAAAATGATACTATATATATATATATATATATATATATATATATATATATATATATATATATATGTATTTATGTATATCATAAGATCCATGTGTGTGTGGACGCCGAACGTATGCGTGCATCTGTGTTCAAGCAAATACACATTTATAAAGGTAATTTATAGAAGCCAATACAATGCAGAGATCTAACGAATAAACATGAACAGCACTAAATTGAAACATATAAAAGTGCACAGAGTTTGCAGTTTCCACATTAATTAATACAATATATAGTTTTGTATCATATTACAATCTAACTGATGTCAATAAGACTGTAATATATATATATATATATATATATATATATATATATATATATATATATTTATATATATATATATGCATATATTGTATTAAAACAAAAAATTGGAAACGGCAAAACACTTTCCACCCTTATATGTCTTATTTTTCTGCGTATCGTGTTTATTCGTTAGATCTCTGCATTGTATTGCTTTCTATGAATTACCTTTATATACACACTAAACAATGCTTCAAGACGACTACATTAACCTAGTATATATATATATATATATATATATATATATATACAATATATATATATATTTAAATTCCCGAAACAGTTTTTCATGGTAAACAACTGATGATCCCTTAAAATAGTGTTAGAAACTAACTAATATAATAACTGTAAAAAATAAATTGACTTACATGAGTGATTTCCCACTGGAAGACTTGAGACTATAAGTTTTTTTTAATTTTTTAATTTTTTTAATTTTTTTTTTTTTATATAGTTTTAATGGTTGAGAAACTTCCGAGACTATATATATATATATATATATATATATATATATATATATATATATATATGTTTATATATATAGAGAGAGAGTATGTGTGTGTATGTGTGTGTCTGCAACCATTGTAAAATTAACGGAACACACATGATTTGCCTTTTATTTCCTAGTCAGTGTTTATGTAGATATACAGGCTGATTCATAAGTCACTTCACTTAGCTATTTAAAATGATTACCATATGAAGCACAAACATACTATGAACTTTTGATAACTGTTATCTTACTCTCTAATTACTGCTATTTGTTATTTTTAATTTGTTCATTTATATATTTTTTTATATATATATTTATTTCATAATCAATCAAATATGCTACAAAGAGTCGTAAATTTCTTTGCAAAAAAGAATGGAGCTAGTCATGCAGAACGAAGGTGAACATTTTGAAACTTTGCTGTAATTTTAAAATCCCATAAATGAATTTATTGAATAAACTTTCTGTTTTGTATTACCGTATTTTTCAACTTTAGAATTTCAAAAATAAATAGCTAAGTTTCTTATGAATCACTCTGTATTATTAAAATATTTATATAAGATGATAGAATTTCGTTAGTTATTTGAATATTCACGGATAAACTATTGTAATTTTTCATGATGACCTAATGAAAGAAAACACTGTTGGAGTTACTTTCCGAATTCACTTCAGACGGGGTAAGGTCACATGCAATTTACTTTTTCGCTTCCCCCCATATCTTGTAATTGGTACAATTCATACTGTGCCGCTAATTTTGGCGTCTCGGGATTTGAATTCTTAACGATTATTATGTAATCTTTATGTGCGTATTTTTAAATTCTCTTCTCATCTCTTCTCCAGTTATTTTGTTCATTTGTTTTTTTCACCTGAAGATGATTCGAAGAACAATCGAAAACGTATGTGAAACATATGAAACCTAGATTCGTTTTTATTTTGACACAGAAAAGATAACTAGAAACATTAAAAACATTAAAAATAAGTATAATAAAACGGAAGAATTTTGTTATGTCAGAAATGTTAAATTTCACACAATTAAAAAATATAAACTCTGTTTGACATTACGTTTTAACAATTGAGCTTAATTTTATCGGCTCTATTTCATATTAATAACACTTATCTACTATTATCTCTTTGAAATATAGCATTAGTTTTAGTTCTTTAACGCGAACGTTTCCTTAAGTATATATATATATATATATATATATATATATATATATATATATATATACATATATATATATATATGATAAGTCCATGAAAATAATTAGACCTGAAAATGGAAGCAAATCATAATCTTCGGTTGTTCAGAACAAGGACATTTTATGGATAACAATATTTATTTTTCTTCTCTTTCATTCCTTAAGCCCGGCTTTTCAAAGATTAAAATCTTATCATCAGAGAAGGTTAATGATGGATAAGTAGACAGATGAGGACTGTCAATATTCGACATTTGAAAATGTTTTAAAGTTCAAACGGGTATTTTCCAGTGTAAAGGGGCGTCACCAAAAACGGAAATCCAAGTAGTGTGGGGTTCAGATGTATTGGTAAATCCAGAAGAATCTGTGTAAAAATCCAACGACGACGATTCCACCCCAGTCTGTATTCCGTGCGTGGGGGGAGGATCAGATAAAATTGGCCATTTTGAGAAAACGTGATTCTTCCATATTTTTGCTCTATCCAGTATATTGAGCTTTCCTTACCTAACAATAGGTCCAAATCCTTAAAAGTGTATCTTTTAAGTTATACATTCTCATATATATATATATGTATATATATATATATATATATATATATATATATATATATATATATATATATATATATATGTGTGTGTGTGTGTGTGTCTCGCCCTCTTTCGTCCCCGCCTTCTCCCTCATCGTCTCCTGTCGCGCAACCCTAATATATTAACCTCCCGTTTTTCTCATCTCAAGACTAAATCTCACCCTCTTCATGATTTTAATTGATTCTAGCCGCTACCAACGTTTACCTCCAGTCCCTCCGCATTTATTGTAATACTTCTCTCATTTCCTTAAAGTTTTCTTACTGCAACCGCCGCTTGCCACAGCAACCATCTGCCTATATCTCATAATTTGATCTGAGTCGGCTGCCGCCGCCACCATTAAAAACATTTTGTACTTGTGTGATGTTTTCTTCAGACAATGTACCGGAGGAAGTCTTATAATAAAGACGAAACACTGATGACTAAATAAATAATATTTTTGTTTTATCTTTTAAATTACTATTTATATATATATATATATATATATATATATATATATATATATATATATATATATATATATATATATATATATGAACTTGCTGCTCTGGTGCCCCCACGACGCAAATTCACTTGACCAATCCGACAATCTGCCAAATCCCATCCATTCACTGTGGAGGTACCCAGATGCCGAAGAGCTATTTACTCCAAAAGCTTCTTTCCTCGTGCCGCTGGACTCTGGAACTCCCTTCCTGCTCCCTATTTTCCTGACGTTACTGATATGCAGAAATGTAAAACTAATGTAAACAGACATCTCGCTGCACAGCTCCCGCCCCCAAAAAAGATAAAAACTTCTGACCTTTTTTTTAGTAGCTCCTTACTTCTACTGTGGCGGTTTGCCTTTTTGGGGTGAATTATGTTAATTTATATATATATATATATATATATATATATATATATATATATATATATATATATATATATATAGAGAGAGAGAGAGAGAGAGAGAGAGAGAGAGAGAGAGAGTGTGTGTCAGGTTGTATATAAAAAGAAATCAAATAAAGTGCTCGATCATATAAGAGAGCTAATATAATTTATTTAGATACTGTATATTACATATTTCAGCAATGTACCGCGGTTTCATCCAAATGGGCAGATTTAGACATCTTTAGTAAATCTCCGTGCCCAGTGGAATCATCGGCAAGCTGAAATGATTGTAGTCACGCCCGACAGGGAATGGCGTAAACAGGTCATTGTTGAATCTGCCCTCTTGGATGAAACCGCAATACATTGCTGAAATATGTAATATACAGTATCTAAATAAATTATATATATATATATATATATATATATATATATATGTATATATATATATATATATATATATATATATATATATATATATATATATATATATATATATGCAACAAGCAAAACATGTTCCAAGTCTGCAAAAGCCATTACTCTTGAAGAATGTTTTATTCTAAATAAAGTTAAGGCAGAATTAGTTCCCACTTTCGCAAATTTGATTCGTGTCCAAGTTGCATATCGAAACGATACATGATTGTCAATTACGGAAGATTTTGGCATTGCAAATGAGGCAATAACTGGCATCAGATATTTATTTAATACTTTCTCCGTTTGCTGAAAGACTACTTTGTAAGAGATCACATTACTGAAAAGACCATTTGAAATAACCGCCCGTTTTGTTTGTCTAACCATTAATTCGTAAAATAGTAGCGTAGAGTGCAATAGTAAATCAAGTTTATTATACTAAAAGAATTAATGTGTTAAGTCTAGGTATTAATTGTCCATTTAACCTAAAAGTTGGACCACAAATTTCCACACTGGTTAACGGACTGGAATAACAATTTGATGTTGGGTATTACAGCTAAATTAACTGTGAAATATCTGTTAAGAAATATGGGTACTTTATTAGGTTAGGATCCAAGCTAACTTTGACCCTAACCCTAACACTAACCTTAACTCTAACGCTAACCCTTACCCTTACCTTGACTTTGATACTAACCCTGACCCTGACCCTAACCCTTACGCTAAATCTATTCCCTAGGACGAGGGAAAAGTTAACTTAGAGCTCTATGTAAATAAGCACCGACATTTGTACTGCATAACTCGGTGGCTAAGTGGTGAAGGACGCGGACCAAGGACCTGGGTGTGCCGGGTTCGAATCCAGTTTGTTCCACAGAAACACTTTTATCAAAACCAACACCCGACATTGTTTCTAAACTCCTGAGGAGATAAATAAAATGATTATGAATAAGTATATTTACTTATATATTCTCCCACATGAATGCTATAGATTTAGATATAACTATTTTTATTTTATCTAATGTACGTGTGTATGATCAAACTATGCAAAAGAGAGAGTCGGTATTTCTCTAAATGGTAGCACAGAGATTACTAAAAACTATTAGAGAGATGGCTACTGGACATACAGTGAGAGAAGGCTGGAGAAATGCATATACATCTAAGTAAAAGATGGATGATTCATTTTCAGTTAATTACAAAATACAGTTTAGTAGAAGAATTGAACTAGAATTTTTTTTCAAACGTAACTCAATCTTGATACGGAAAAATATTTTCTGCTTTTTTATCATTAAAAGAAAAGCATCATGGAAACACATTTTTATTTACTCAGCTTTAGTATAATAATAGTAGCAGCATCCATTGTGACATTTCGTAGCAGCCGTAGTCGTGATATCCGTTGGTTATAGAAAATATATCATATAGTTCTACTGTCTCTTCTCTTAACTTGCAGTTAATAGCAAGATCAAGGTGTACAAATAATAGGAGTTAGAATACACATACGTTGTTTCTCATTCGCTACAATAAGATAGACAAGTGCAAGTCGGTGAAGATTTAATATAATTATTCTTGATTTAGAAACTTTAAAAGAGATTAATGACATAAAATGACTAATAGAAATTTCTCATGCTAAACCGAAGGGGAGGTCGTTGCCGAGTTGTTAGTGCGACATCTAGTGGTGTAATGAAAATCGCATACATTCATTTTGGGTTTGATATATTTTAGTAGTTTTTTTTTTTTAGAACATACATCATGTTTGAGGTACATATATACGTGGAATCTTAATATACCATATTGGCATTCCTACCTCCTGTTTTTTTATGTAAAAAAAGAGGAAATCATCTGTGAAATACGTCTTTTCGTCACCGTAGTAAACATTTAAGATGAAAGCTTCGACTATCATATTCGCTACGTCCTATTGCCGAATTTCTTTTTTGAACGTCATATCTTTTGAACACGTACACTTCATTTCTACTGGGAAATCCTTATTTCTACTTAAACTTAATTTCTAGTGGAAACTTCCTATTTCTAGATATCTAACACATACTATATACGATGTTATTACACCTTGAGCATCGAATATATTTCGTCACTTCAGTGGCTTAATTTTCTATACTAGGTATTGTTAGAATCTCTTGCAAACACACACATTTTGATTTGGTTTATATAAACTAACTTTTATCATGGCCGACCTTTCTCAAAAATGAGTGTTCACCTTGAGAAAAGAGTTACTATTTATCCGATATTTTTCATGTAAAATCAAGCTAACAATAAGTTCAAGATGAATAGATTCCGACCCGGTAAACAGCAAGTTTCCCCCTTTTTCAGAAACATCCAACATGGAATGTGAGGAATAAAGGACGATATATAGGGTGGGCAAAAATAAGGGTCCTATTTTTAAAAATTCATAACTTTTTTATTTATTGATTTTTTTAAATTTTTTTTTTAGAATAAGTAAAGGACCCCTTCCGAAGCAAGCATGAGCCGTATTAGCCCTAAGGAACGTACCCTCATTTAGAAAACATTATTTTTGCTTAAAAAACTCAAAACAGTGTAAAAAACAATACTTTAGTTTTTGTAAGTTTTAAGAAGTGTTTTTCGGCTGAAATTTGTTTTGTTTATTTCAAAAAATCTCGGAAGGGTCAATCTACACACACATAAAGTTTGGTGAGTTTAACTTTTATTTTGTGGAAGTTATTTATATTCAAGTTATTCAAATTTAAAGATAGGACCCTTATTTTGGCCCACCCTGAGAAGCAGCGAGACTTACAAGGGTGTTAACCTAATGTCGACGTTCTACTCTCCTAAATGTTTCAAAAACAATTACTATCAGATACAGCTAATAGTAAAATGCTCCCCAAGTCAGAACCTTTTTGCACACATGTGAGGTGTTCCTATCTATCCTCTGATGCCCCTAAATAAAATAAAAGCTGAGGAGAATGAAGTCGTTTTCGTACCTTCCCTAAGTATATGAATTCGTACTAACCCCTGCAAAGATTATCCACGTGAATATTTATTTACTCCTCTCAAGGAGTTAGCACAAGGCCAGTTTTATTTTACTCCCACAAGTAAGATGTGACCCAAGGTCGGGTCGGGACAGTGAGTTTGAAAAGCCAGCACCCGAGAGATGAGCACTCTGGCCATTAAAAATTGCCTGGGCAGTCCCGTCGGCATTCCCCGGTAGAGGCGACTCAGGCAGTAAGCAATAAACTTACTCCTCCCCAAAGAGGGGAGGCGAAGCCTGGGAGGGTGGACCTCCTAGAACTGCCGAGGACAGACCCATAGATAGGCGTAAATCAAGCCCCGAAGTCCAAGACAATACAAGTCTATGGGGTGCAGTATCCATCGGAACAGATACTACAGTTTGATTATTCACGTGAGTAGGTGATAAAAAAACAATCAAATATTTATTTGATTATTTTGGCGAAAGTGTGTCAAAGTTGTATTAAACTCGTTGAAGGATACACCAAAGAAAATTGGATCGCACAGCTATCCTAAAATTTGGCTCGAATTGCCGACGCTTGGCAGAAGACAGCAAATGAACGTTTCGCTGTCCAGGACTCAGTGTGTGCCGGTATTAATCTTATGAATATATTCAAAATATATTATTGGAAAACAAAACACACCTTTGCGAAAGGCCATTCCGGTGTTTTAAAAAGTTAGTGTCTCTGGTGATTTCCGCGAATGTCTGGCGCCAATTTATAGACAGTCGAAATTCTGCGGATGATATTACACATTCTACTCTTCGTTGGAGCAGATTGAATCTAAATTACCGAACTCTTATCCCTGGCCAATCTGAAAAGTAATTATTTCAAACGGTAAATCTGAAACTCTTTTAACACATAAGGTCATTATCTTCGGGCAACACGAAATATACCAGCGTATACACACATCTATTATAGAATTGGACATTATGTGTCTACCTGTTTGTAATTTATAGGCCCCAAAACTATTCCCTAGAGTGGCACCATGTTTTTCAGGAAATGTTGAAAAGCATAAGCGAGGTAAAAATATCGCTAATACTATAAGAAGTGCAAGTACTTCAGCAGCTGCTCTTGTTCAAAACTATGCACACATATAGGTATGGTAGTTTGGTAGTTTTGTTTTACGGCATATCAACCCTTTTTGGGTTATTTAATGCCGAATCTGGTCATTATAGTGAAAGTTTTTATGCTTCAAGTTCTTTATATCTTCAAATGCTTAATCATGGTTTTTGGTTTGGTAGTTTTGTTTTACGGCATATCAACCCTTTTTGGGTTATTTAATGCCGAATCTGGTCATTATAGTGAAAGTTTTTATGCTTCAAGTTCTTTATATCTTCAAATGTTTAATCAGGGTTTTTGGTTTGGTAGTTTTGTTTTACGGCATATCAACCCTTTTTGGGTTATTTAATGCCGAATCTGGTCTTGTTTTCTTCTCTTTTTTGTTTCTTTCCCCTTTTAATATCTGTTTCTATTTAACCAATAGTTGGGACCCTAACAGGTACTACCACTCCGGGTCAGGGTGGACCTGGGAGCAATGGTAATTAAGAGGAGGCTCCACATTCTCCAAAGTCCGTAAGCCGGATCTCACCATCGGATGTAGTTTAAGGTCATATCCAGGACCGGGAGTAGGGTAGGAAAAATAAAAATAAAAAAGGGGAGGGAGAAAGGGAGAGGGGCTGTTGTTTTGTTTTTGTTTTTGTAGAACATAATTAAGTTTTACAAAAAAAAACAAAAAAAAACGTCAATGTAGGTGAATTTCGTCTCAGGGAGCCACAGGGCAGCCTGATCTGGTATCACCAGCACATATAGGTTCACAAACTATTGAGCAGAAGCTTTGAATAAAGCACCCGCGGCTTATCATATGTGACATTTAGTGGCAAAATTTAAAAAAAAATGATAATTACACGCGTATTTCTGACACTGCCCCTTCCTTTAATACTACTGATGAAATAATGATAATAATGATAATCTATATATTAATACGATAGCGTGTGTGTTCGTGTGTCACGCTTACATCAAAAGCTCTGCGCAGGCGTGCCGCACCTAGATTTGTGAAAAACATTCAAGTTACCTAATTTTCGTAATAATTTCAAGTATTTCCCTTTGGTGCTACGGTTAGCGACGTAGGAAATTGACGTCGATTTTTTATAGTTCATAGTTTATCCCAACCTACTTCGAAGATTTTTTTCGACATCGAAGAGGAGGAGGGAGGTAGGGAGGGGACGACCGGGAAGACACGTATTAATACGATAGCGTGTCTGTTATGTTGTGTGTCACGCATATATCAAAAGCCACGACCTTCCGAATCTTCGTATGCTACTCATGAATGACCATTAATAAAGCTCAAGGACAGACTTTCGATAAGGTTGGGATCTATTTACCACAACCTTGCTTTACTCATGGACAACTTTATGTAGCCTTCTCAAGAGCAAAATATAAGAACAGTGTAAGAGTGAAAATGTGTCCTCAGAATAATTCTACTCATGGCCAGAGAAGAGGAACTACCTTCGCTAGAAATATTGTATATAAAGAAGTTTCGTAAATTGTTTCATGTATTGTTTATTTTGTTAAATAAATATACAAGTCAAATCTTGTTATATTTTATTCAAACATGTATAGGTAAGGAACAAGATAATTAGTATTGAAAACATGATTTCGTGTAATTTACACGGGTCCCGCTAGTAATAATAATAATAATAATAATAATAATAATACGCGCGAGCGTGTTCCCCCTCTGTATGTGGCGAGTGTAAAATTTGTGCAATTTGGGGCATTTTGTACCCCCCTTTGACACCCTGGGGGCGCGAACCAGAATTTTTCTGAAATCAAAGATGCTCATTTTATATCCAGAACAATTGCCTCTACATTTTGGCCAAGTTTAAAAAAAAAAATGAATAGATGGATCAAACGTTATTGGAGAAAAGGGTCATTTTTTGCCATTTTGGGGGCTTTTCACGCCCTGGGGGGCGCGAACCAGATGTTTTCCAAGGTCGGCGATACTTATTTCCTATTAGGAACAATTGTCTCCGCATTTTGACCAAGTTTCAGAGAAATTGAATGGATGGATGAAAAGTTATGGGGCAAAAAATGGCATTTTTTTTTTGCAATATCGGGGCCTTTTGACCCCCTGGGGGCTAACCAAATTTTTGTTCAAAAATCGGAGAATATCACGTTCTAACCTGACCAAAGTTACAACTTCATGCAAAAGTTCAGAGAAATTCAATGGATAGTTGCGGAGAAAAATCCGGACGGACGGACATGCCTCAAAACATGAGTCCCCCGATTTTATAAATCGGGGGACCAATAATAATAATAATAATAATAATAATAATAATAATAATAATAATGCGAAGGAGGAACATGACTGATAAAAAAATTCTTCTTAGATGATACGAACTAGAGAATAACAGAACTCAAAGTGCCAAAAGAAAAATCGATAGAGAAGCAGTTATCTGGACGATTTATAACATTGGTTAAAAAAGATGCGCAAGAAAGAACATAGACATGGCAACGAAAAGGACACCTGGACAAAGAAACGGAATCTCTACTGACAGCCGCGCAAAACAACGCGATCCTAAAAAAAACTAGATAAGAGTAATCATAGTCAAAA
Source organism: Sepiola atlantica (assembly GCA_963556195.1). Taxonomy (NCBI): domain Eukaryota; kingdom Metazoa; phylum Mollusca; class Cephalopoda; order Sepiida; family Sepiolidae; genus Sepiola; species Sepiola atlantica. The sequence continues at coordinate 11,970,251 of OY744541.1, read as the reverse complement.
ACCACATAAACAGTAAATGAACGAAAGGTAAACGACATCATAAGTGAATGCAGCAAAGTAGTCGTCAAAACAAATATAAAAAACAGACATAAGTGAGTTAGAAAACGAGGAATTCAATATGAATAATAAAAATAAATGGCACAAGCATAAATTCTAGCTATTTTTTTTGAAAATGAAATATACCATACTATTCCATATGAAAATAGAAACGAACTAATTTATTCCAGCAAAATAAATAAACGTTATAATGTCAACAAAGACGAAAACATGCTAAATATTAGATTTATCAGTCTTAGCCGGGCATAGGGTGAATATAAAAGAGGCAAAATCTGAGTAAATATAGGAACCTTGCCAGAGAACTGAAGGGGATATGGTACATAGAGGAAGCCCAATGCGATGGGACCACTAGGAAACATTCAAAACAAGCACTAAGAGACATTTTAATCAACCGTATGTTTTACACCATAAAAAAGGCACTGGTTTAAATATCTGAAATATTGATAAAAATCCTCGAGTGCGTAAACCAATCCAGCTACGTAGAAACGCCGATCAATCACAGATAAACTAAAATGGAATTTCACTGCGTAAAGATAACTAGAAACTAAGAAGAGTAAGATTATTAGAATATATTAACAGTAATCACATAATCTCCGCCCCACCTATAAAACGAAAAAAGAACCACGATTGCACCATCACGGTTGATATGAGTGATAATGGTCCTGTAAGATTAAGGAGAATGAAAGGAGCGATCGAAGTGAGTAGTATTCAGGTATACACTGGAAAAGCACGAAGGGTATTTCATCTTCTTTTCCTTTTCTTTTCCATTTACCAAATTAACGTCTTTTTAGCACGCGCTGCATATTTATGAAAATAGATACGTACGCACTTAAAACATCCCGTTTCGCGTCTTGTTTTCTAAGGTTTGCCGTTTTTCAATAAATTTCAAATCGTTTTCTTAGAGACAAACAAAACTGGTCGATCTCTTGTTTAATTTTTTCTTCCTGTGTTTAATTTCTTTTTCGTTTTCGTCTTTTAATTTATCCTGTCTCCACGGCATTTCATTTCATGATATGTAGATATCAAATGAATGACTGGAAGTACACTGTTCAATGCTCGAGATTCACGCGAGAAATCGTAATTTGGCGCAAAACCCAAATCAGGTGATCAGCGCGATTAATCTGTTCGAGCCAGAATTCATAGAATCATGATGTACATTACTGCACTCTCTAATCGCTAGTTAAGTAATTGTCAAGAAAATAACTATACATTTCTGCCAATAATTAAAAGGAAAGTTTAACATTTAAATATATATTTAATTGTAAAGTTGTAACTTTTTAAATACATAGACTTAATTATTTTCACCGCAAAAATACTGTCAGCAATAAATACTTTGAATAGCAAATAAAGATCACATTTTATTTATTTGTAGCACTTCAATTTATTAAAATAAAAATAATTTCTAAAACTGTCTAAGTCGACGACATACTTGTATGTATGACGTTATATTCAACTTTAAATTACGCATCTAAATTCCTTAAACGACGAGACACCAAATTATCCTAAATAACTTTTCATGTTTTGCGGTCGGATAATCCCATATATAAATATATATATATATATATATATATATATATATATATATACATATATATATATACATATATATATATACATATATGGGAAAATGAAATATATATATATATACATATATATATATACATATATATACATATATACATATATATATATATACATATATATATACACATATATATACATATATACATATATATATATACATATATATATATATATATATATATATATATATATATACTAATGATACTAGAATAAACGATAAGTGAAGTATCGTGAGGTGATTTATCGCGATAAAGTAAAGCTCAATACGTTAAGTAGAGCAACTAATTTTAAAGAAGAAAAGATGAAGATAAAAAATGGTATAAAATTACATAAAATTGATGCAAATTTTATTGCATAAAAGTTCAGATTCAAGGAGTTACATGAATTAAAGAATAACAAATTGCAGAATCTTTTATTCTTCAATTATTCAAAGGGAAATGGAACTAGGTAATATTTTTTGTTATTATAAATATCCCATTACCGAATGTTATCCTCTGACGAGAAGAGTGTTATCTTTGAAAAACCATGGTTTAAGGATAAATGTAACTCCTTGCATCTGAACTGTCGATGTAATAAAAGTTGTATCAATTTAATGTAATTTTTTTTTTTTTATCTACATTTTTCCTTGTATATATATATATATATATATATATATATATATATATATATATATATAAATATATATATATATAAGTGAATCCGGGAATACTTCGAAATTGACTCTGTCGAGCATGATTTGTTTTCTATACCTACGGTAAAATCTTAATTAAAATTTTATATATAAGATATATATACACATATATATATATATATATATATATATATATATATATATATATATAGGGTCTCTCCAAATATGATCTGAGGTTAAGATCGGATTCTAACTCTGCCTGATGAGATCTCAGTTTATAGTAACTGTTGATCGATAACATCGACATGCCAGTGTCGCAGATTTTGTACATGTCTGTGTAAATAAAATTATCATATATAAAGCTCTATTTTGATATTGAGCACTTTTTATAAACCCGGTTAAAATTCTCTTGATTACCACCCTGTGGATATTTTTTATCTGGATTATTACCATTATTATATATATATATATATATATATATATATATATATATATATATATATATATATATATATATGTACATATATATATATGTACATATATATATATATATATATGTACATATATATATATGTACATATATATATATATATATGTACATATATATATATATATAAATATATATATATATATATATATATATATATATATATATATACGCATCTACATTATGCGCTGATCAAGATCTTTACTACAGCAGTAAGAATAAATCATGTTTGACAGAGTGAATTACTAGCGACCCACGCCTTTTATATAAATGTAGGCATAAATTTACTTCGACTGGCACAAACGACGTATCGCTTTTAGATAGCAAAAGTTATGCGTTAACCGACGTCGATATATTAATATAAGTTATACTGAAATTTGTAAATACGTCGTATTATAACCATTATTACAATCGTTGTACGCATTTATATTAATCACCTCTGGAAATTTGTTAATTTGGTTAGTGACAAATTTTAATTTTTTTGTTTCAAATATTTTCAAATCTAGCAACAAATTAAGAATTAGTTGTAGAATTTAATTTTTATTTTAATTCTAATTTTTTTCTTATTGTTTCAAATTTTCTCAAATTAAGCAATAAATAAAAAATTAGTTTTAGATTTTAATTTTAATTTTTCTTTTGTTTCAATTCTTCTCAAATAAAGCAATAAATATAACATTCGTTTTATATTGTAATGTGTTTTTTTCTTTGAGTGTAAATTAGTACGGTTTTCGGTTGCTTTCCCTCTCTAAATGTTAAAGTTTACAAAAAAATAATAATGTATCCACGTTACTAGCCCCGTTTCCTCGAATATAAATTCTATTATTCATATTGATAAGTACAAGAGCTTTGGAGTTTACAAAGAACGTGATATTATTGACCATAAAGCGAGTGCAGTTATCCGAATAACTGTATTACTGAATATAACTCAACATTTGATGTAGAGTAATTATTTTCAATATGAAATTTGGTGTCTAACTTATTTTTAGGGTTTTTTTCGGGCGAGTTTGAGTATGTGTTGAGTCCCCCATGAACTGTAAAATTTGCAAACATAATGTGATCATCACAGTTTAAAATATTGTATGTTCCGTGGGTTTCTTGTACTAATTTTATGTCGTCTTTCGCGACTGCTTTCGATTTGATTAATCAAATCATTATCATCAGGCGGTGTTAGTCTTGGTGTTTATACAACTATATCTTTACTGTTGAGTTTTTTAAACGGCTAATAATTTACGACTTTAAAAAAAAGTGTTTTTTTTTCACTTTTTACCCCATTTTTCCACTTTTCGGATAGCACAGGGCTATATTCTTGTAGGGGCGCATAACAGCTACAACATATTACTGAGTTGATTGAGCTGTCTTTTGAACTTATTTTCCTTTTTTCTTCTTAATTGATTTCAACTAGGTCAATTCCCTGTAGGGGTTTTGTCAGTTGTTTAGATCTATATGTTAGGTTCTGTATCTCCCCTGATAAACTGTCTAGCAAGGACCTTGCTAGGTAGCGAAACGCGCGTAGGGAAGTATAACTTTATAAAATAAATTAATAATAACATGAAATATTTTTTTCGTTTTGATTAATCGTCTCTGGAGAAAATATCTTGGTAAACTCTCCAAATATATATATATATATATATATATATGAATCTGGACGTGCCTTAGATTTTTCTACTTTTAACATGATTTATTTTCGATACTTACAGTAAGATATTCATTTAAGTGTATATACCATCTATATAAAAAAATATATGTATATATGTGCATATATATATATATATATGTATATATATATATATATATATATATATATATATATATATATATATAGAGAGAGAGAGAGAGAGAGAGAGAAGAAAAAGAGTGATAAATATGCGACGAATGTCCAAATTTATTTCAATTGTTCAATGCAAGGTGTATTCAGTAATAAACTAGTGTTTATTATTCTTTCTACAATTGCTCTATCTCGTATATTGAGCTAAACCTTTTCACAATAGGTTCCATCTACTAAAAGTTTTACTTTTGGTTTATATTTGATCCTATGTATATATATATATATATATATATATATATATATATATATATATATATATAATGATCTGATCAAGGGAAAATAAATCATGTTTTACGGAGTAAATTACCAGACACCCATGCTTTCTACATAAAGTGTAAGATAAGTTCACTTGGACTGACAGAAATAAATTATTGCTTTTAGTAAGCCACGGTTAGGCCTTAAAAAGTTGATACGTCCATGAAAGTGCACGTTGACTTTGCATATTAGTTGTATTAAAACTATAATGATCACGTTTTTATAAATGAATCACTGTTCTTATTAAGAAGCACACTTACTGAATTGTAAACACAATGGGGCTTTTGGGGGGATAATTATGGAATGTTTAGTAATAAGTAAGTTCTTTATTATAAAATCAAGTCTCAGCCAATGTATGGGCGTGACCTTTGTAAAAGTGAACAGTGACGTCATGCTAGTAGGTTGGAAGTAATATCGGTCGAACAATCAGACTTCTAGTAATGAATGAGAGCCTTTAAAAAAAGCCTTAGAAAACTTTTAAAACTGCATTTCAAAAAAAAGAAAAGAAAGGAATACGATTCGCTGTATACTGAAAGTAAACTTTGTTCAATATGAATAAATAAACGAACACGAGTCGCTAAAAATAACAAGAAGTCAAAAGGAATAAAGTTGCGTTTGTGCTGCGTTAAGTAAACAAACGTTACGTTGTTTCATAGCTTGGTATTTACTATTATATATAATTGCCTCTCCACGAGGGCAAGACAGAATTAGAGACAATGTAAGGAAAACCAAGCTACCAAAAACTGGCACTCTGGATTGGAACAAATAAAATTTAAATAACCTCAGTCTAGAAGCATTTCTCATTCACCTTTTCTGTCAAAAAGACGACGTGTAGTATCAGAACAGATAATACACTTTTAAATGTTAAACAATTCAGACACAAGGCCATCAAAAATACCAACTTTAATATTACATGAACAAGCACATATTTGTTAAATACCAAACAATTATTAGATCAAAGATTAAATAATTCAACAGAATTTACCCTCGTCATGTAGTGTTGCATAGCCCTTCTCTTGGGCCGCGGCGGTACTCATTTTGTATACTCGTCCCTGAAAGGGCCGTGACAGTTCCCGTTTAATACTCGTCATTTTAAAAACATCACAAATAACATAGTTCATATATTGTTTGTATACCTTTAGACTTCTCCCTAGCCGTGTAGAGGGTCGCCGTCTCGATGTCGTCTAGTGGATGAATTATTTCTTCTTTCCTTCCTGCCGTGAACCACGCCGTCCTTTGTCTGCAACAAAAGCTTCCTGGCCGACTCACCAAACAGAATCTTTTAAACTTTCAATTCCTCTTATTACAAGCGTTAGTTATTTAATCAGATGGGAGACAATCACTACGTCGAGAGAGAGAGAGAGAGAGAGAGAGCGCAAATCACTACCTCATCGTAGTTACTTAACTATTATTTCCTTAACCATTCATGGAGGGGAGAAAAGAATATATCTCTCCTGTATTTTCTTAGGGAAATATTTCACTTATCTGTTGTAGTTTACATGGTAACAATCACGTCTCATCGGTTCGCCTCCAAAACCCAGACTGGCTAAACTCGTTTCTCACGAAGAACGAGTGACGTCACAGATCCCTCTGTTTCCCAGGCAAGGGCCTGTGACGTCACAGAGCCGCTCGCAGGTGCACATTGACCTTTTTATCTGGGATCTGATCACACGTTGCCTTTGTCACGTCTGTGAATTTCGCCTGTGAGAACAGGTCCTATTCTGCACTCGACTGCCGGACCCACACCTCGTTAATTTGCGCAAGTCAAACAAATGATTTCTAACAGATACGTCCATTTCCATAGGGCCATTATCTAACACTCTGACGTCATCAGATGAAACGAGACTCATTGAAATTGCCTTCTTTTTACGAGGGCATTAGTATGGAAGACTATAACCGCAATATTATTTCATTTTATTGTTCAAAATTTGATATAGAAGATATCGTTTTGTAATAAATAGGTTCAGTTAATTTTATGTAAAATGTTTTACGTTGCTTTTGTCGCTTGCTACCTCCGATGTGTTCGTTTTATTTGCTTCCCAATCGTTGTTATTCTTTGAATGTTCTGTCCGTACTGGAACCCGTTAATGGAAAATTTAATATTTAAACAATAAAAAAATGAATTGATTAAAAATGTTAGCAATCATGTTATTGGAATAATTCTTAAACGTGTTTAACGATAATTAATTCTTATTAATTTAAAAGTAAAATTGCACGTTAAGCGTGAAAAAAAAGTAAATTAAATTCAATGACTACACTGGCAATTGTGTTATTCATCGTAAATAGAGCGAACGCAATTATTTTTTAATTATAAAAGTGAATATTACTTTAACATAGAGAATGATTATTTAGTGATGAAAAAAAGTACAAAAATACAAACTTATAGTTTATTCTTCAAAATGATGAAGAGTCATCTCATGAAAACTGATACGGACGCGTTCGTTGAATCTCTGGGAATAAGTATTGAGCTCTCGCGCAGTTCTCGTCTTTTTATATGCTAATGTCTTTTCGTAGAATACCAAGTAAAATGTTTCTAAGATATCGTCTCTAAATTCACCATTGGGGGGGAGGGGAATTCCAACTGTCTAGATTTGTTTTTCATGATTAAAAAAAGTTTACAATAATGACTGTGTTTTCAGACGGAAAAAGGAAACGATTATAAGATCGCGTCGTCAAATTATAAATAAAATGTAATTATAAAAGTGTTATAGAAATATTTATGATAATTTTTTTTTGTGAATATATTAAATAAATAATGCTTTATTAAACGAATTTCCATGTGATTTTATAAAAACACCTTGGGATAAAAACAATCAAGATAACGAAAAGCCGTTCGAAATTGTAAACAATAAATAAATAATATTCTCATAACAATATTGTCATGAGAAATTTCGTTACAAATGTTTGCCATATTAATTTAATAAATTCCAAGATTAGCATTTTTACTCGAACCTGTCTACGAAATATCGAATTTGGCATAGTTATAATATGATGGTATATATAAAATTATCAGTGATATCGTTCCATACTAATATTAATACGACGACAGAAAACGTATTAGTGACAATGTTTTTTTCTGGCTATGAATACTTCTCCGTGTATGGTGATTTTTAAAAAAAATAATATGGATATCATATCTTCTGTCGGTATGTGAAAAACGGATAGCCATACTATTCACTTGTATACTTTTATATATAGAAAATTACAAGCTTACAAAAATAGAAACAACTAAATACGTCAGACGTTCACAAATTCTGATTTTGTTATGAAAAAAATGATATGTTTTGTTAATGCAGTCAACAAAAGAAACGATCGTTGCCAAACGTCTGAATGTTCTTGCCTTGTTGGCAAATTGTTTGAGACATTTCCTTAGGCCTCGATAGCGAGTGACATGATTCTAACTTTAACTTGCCAGTATTGAAAAAAACTATTTTCATTCTTTTTTTTTTTTAACAGTGTCTTTCTTAGATTTTATTTTTATATTGTCCATTGTTTGGTCGACTTTGAAAGTAGAATATACGAGCCGACATGTTTGTTCAGTCAAACGTGTCGCCGGCCGATATATATATATATATATATATATATATATATATATATATATACATATATATATATATATATATGTGTGTGTGTGTGTGGCTGTCTTCGTGGTTGAAATCTACATTGAATAAGTTGGTTACTGCAGACACATTGAGGATATGAATATTTTTTTTATTGTGACGACGTCGACAAGAAAAACAAGAACAAAGCAATGATATTAAAAAGTAACAGTAACAAAAAAGATAATGATGATGATGACGATGATGATGACGATGATGATGATGACGATGACGATGACGATGATGACGATTACGATGATGATGATGATGACGATGACGATGACGATGACGATGATGACGACGATGACGATAATGATGATGATGATGACGACGACGACGACAACGATGACGATAATGACGATGACGATGACGATGACGATAATGATGATGATGACGATGACGACGATGATGATTATGACGATGATGCCGACGACAACGACGACGACCACGACGATGATGATGATGATGATGATGATGATGATGATGATGATGATGATGATGATGATGATGAAAAACCCTCCAATCGAGAACGACGTATCCGGATCTGATAATACCGGCCTCAGTTACAGATGAATTACTACTACTACTACTACTACTACTACTACTACTACTACTACTACTACTACTACTACTACTACTACTACCACTACCACTACTACTACTACTACTACTACTATAATGATAATAGTAGTAGTAGTAGTACAAGTATTCGCCTATGCATGAAGTATTGTTGCCAAATATAGGCTGGTGCATCGACCACTATTCCCTTTCTATTAGACAGTATACTGCACTGTCAACCAAGATCCAACCCTGTCTCATCGCCGAAACCTGGTGCTTCTGTGCTTGTTCTACAACTATTTTAATGTAATTTGCTCTGACTAACTCGTAGCACTGCCCCCCTCGACGTAAATAATCTCGACTAACCCGGCAAACAGCAAAATCCTACCCCTTCGCTGTAGAGGTCCCCAGATGCCGGAAAACTTTTTTGCTCTAATAGTTTCTTCTAACGAACTGCTAGACTTTGGAATTCCCTCCCTGTTTCCTGCATCCCTGACTGTACTAACATGCATAAATTTAAATGTATTGTGAACAGACATCACTCCGCTAAACTACCTACTTAAAGTACCCTTTGTAGGTATGGTCCCAAATTCACAGTAACCTCTCACGTCTCAGTTGTAACGTGTCTTGTTTGGGGTGAATATGAATATAAAAAACAATATGCTGATCGGATTATAACCGACCCGGCCCCTCTTACGTATTACTTAGATTATAATGTACCAGAAAGTAAAGCAAGTCATGTATGAACATGTGTTCTGTATATGCTTGAATTCAAGTGATCGTTGCTTCCCTTGTTTATGTGCTGTCGTGATCGCCATCTTGAATAAACATCATTTTTATATCTTATCTGCTGTGTTCGATTTACTATGCAACTATCATGCGTCTATAAAATATTAAAATATTAAAATTAACTTTTATGTTCAGGTGTTCATTAAGGTTTCGAGAGTCAATCCTGAAAGAAAACAAACTATTGCAGCTGACTAGTCATGAGATTGTGATAACTTTTCGTAGCGATCGCCCTCGTGACGAAGACGATGGAGACCTAGAAACGTCCGCTCGTTTTGCACGTGTTTTGAAGTGGTTTCTTCGGTGACGCAATTGGAGCAAAGGAAGACAAATACAACTGTTTCCGGTTATGCATCGAACCATTTATAGTAACGTTGGTTCTGTCAAATGTGCCAGAACTCTATTGCACCGGAAGTGTCATTACTTCGGTTGGTTTCATTCTTCTAGACACGCTGCTAGACACGACTTATATTTTTACAAGACTAGTAGGACATTATAAATATTACTTGTATTACTAGTTGTAAGTAGTAGTAGTGGTAGTAGTACTAGTAGTAGTAGTAGTGGTCGGAGTAGTGGTGGTAGTAGTGGTGGGAGTAGTTGTGGGAGTAGTTGTGGGAGTAGTGGTGGTAGTAGTGGTTGTAGTAGTAGTAGTAGTAGTGGTAGTGGGAGGAGTGGTCGGAGTAGTGGTGGTAGTAGTGGTAGTAGTAGTAGTGATGGGAGTAGTGGTGGTAGTAGTTGTGGGAATAGTTGTGGGAGTAGTGGTTGTAGTAGTGGTGGGAGTAGTAGTAGTAGTAGTAGTGGTGGGAGTAGTGGTGGTAGTAGTGGTGGGAGTAGTTGTGGGAGTAGTGGCTGTAGTAGTGGGGTTGGTAGTAGTAGTAGTAGTAGTAGTAGTAGTAGTAGTAGTAGTAGTAGTAGTGGTGGGAGTAGTGGTCGGAGTAGTGGTCGGAGTAGTGGTCGGAGTAGTGGTGGTAGTAGTGGTGGGAGTAGTAGTTGTAGTAGTGGTGGTAGTAGTAGTAGTAGTAGTAGTAGTAGTAGTAGTAGTAGTAGTAGTAACATTCTAATTTAAAGAAAATTGAAGAGAAGGAGAATAAGGTGTTAAAATATTTCGGGCAAAATGTCAAAATGTCCTAGTAATGAACTTGGCTCTGAATTTCTCGCTCTGACTTCCATTATGTTCCTCATTTATTTTTTTTTCATTTTTCCAAAGATCTATCTCGAGAGAGACAGACAAAACAATCGAAATGTATTCCCGAATGTGTCAGGTAAAATAAGTACAAAATCACGGGAAATACCAACTTGGCAACTGTTTCCAGGTCAAAGACTACAAGAAAGAACGTTTGATTGCACAACAATGCGAATAGGTTCACTCGTACAAGTACAATGGTAAAGTGTACATATTTAGATATTAATTATGCCACCGTTAGGCATCGCTTATGTTAATCCATACTTTGATTTTTATTTAGACTTCGACTATATATAACAAAATAATTACAATGTATTATATGCATATAAATATATATATATATATATAAAAATATATATATATATACGAGCAATGTTAATTGTAATACTTTTCAACTTCCTAATGATGTTGTACTCCAATCGCCGCTTGCCACTGCCACCATCTATTTGTATCTCATCATTTGCATTTTTCGCTTAAGCGGCCGCAGGTTCTGGACCGGCTACCGCCACCACCTTTCCAGTCCAAAGATGTTATACTTGTTTGAGATGTTTTCTTCAGAAAACAATCCTGAGCAAGTCTTATTTATAATAAAGACGAAATGTTAATAAATTCAGAAATTTTATATTATTTTTTGCAATTTCCATATATATATATATATATATATATATATATATATATATATATATATATATATATATAAAATTGTTTCTGACCTTTTAGTATATCTCCAGTTGATCACATGAAACAAATTGTAAAACTAGATAACTTATCCTGAATCTTCAGGATACATTAAATGGTTAACACCTAAACCGCCATTTGTTAAATTCTGAAAGTACCCTATTTTTAAAAATCTGAAATAACCATTTTGAAACCTTTAAATCGCTATTTTAAAATCAGGAATATATCTGATTTTGAATCAATTAAATAAATAAGTACATTTTTTAAGTATAATTGTGTGTTTCGAAGCCAAACAGTTTAACAAGATTTTAATATATATTTTTGCTGACGGTTGATACATTACAATGAATTAGTTGATTTCATTTATTATTGGATTAAATAAATTATTGGATTAAATGAATTATTGGATTTTAATGGATGTAATTGATGAATTATTTAAGTTTATTTTTACTTTCTTACTAAGTTGCCGATATTGAAGATACAAATTTCATATTTAAATTAAAATAATACATTATTGGATTAAATGTATTATTCGATTAAATAAATTAGTGGATTAAAATAGATGGGATTGATAAATTATTGAAGTTTACTTTTACTATTTACTAAGTTGCCGACATTTAAAATACAAATTTAATATTTAAATTAATACCATGAATTATTGGATTAAATGAATTATTGGATTACATGAATTATTGGATTACCTGAATTATTGGAGTAAAATGATGTAATTGATAAATTATTTTAGTTTATTTTTACTTTCTTACTAAGTTTCTGACATTCAAAATACAATGTTCAAACTTAAATAAATATAATGAATTATTGGATTAACATAATTATTGGATGAAATGAATTATTGGATTAAATGAATTATTTGATTGAAATGAAGTTATTGATAAATTATTTAAGTTTACTTTTACTTTATAACTAAGTTGCCGACATTGTAATACAATTTTCATATTTAAATTAATATAATGAATTATTGGATTAAATGAATTATTGGATTAAATGAATTATTGGATTAAATGAATTATTGGATTAAATAAATTATTGCATTAAAATGGATGTAATAAATACAAATGTCACGTTTAAATTAATACATAAGATACAAAGTATTTTTTTTAATTCTACCATTTTGGTCTGACATTTGAATTTTAATCATTAAAAATCTTTTTCTATGGAAGTCGCTCCAAACAAGGCATGAAAACACTTGATGTAAGGAACTAAACATAATGAAAGATCATTAATGTGAAGAAAGGACATGTTTTTTGAAAATATCAATTCTCTAAGTTTGGAGGAAACTATCAGCAGGAAGAGAGTTCCATAGGCCAGTAGTTTTTCGAAAATAAACTACTGGAATAGGAAGATCTATTATAACGAGCTATATGAACAGCGAATTGATTAACTAATGGTAACTGTATTCGATGGTTGGTTGTTCAATTCAAATGAGTAACAAGTCAGGAGACATAACCAAATCACGTGTTTATTGTTTATATGAAGTAAAAGGTGAACACAAAGGAACAAAGTGGTGTATCTGTTCTGATAATACATTGTATCTTCTGTCCTGTGTCCGTGAAAGATAAATTTCCTTAGACTGATGCCTTTTTAAAAATTGTTGGTCCCAATACAGAGTGTGTCTTTTAGGGCATCTGAATGTTTCCCACATTAAAAAAATGATCTCGTGTCCAATCGGTAAACACTATACACAACTCTATATCGTAAATGTGCATTTTTCAAAAGCTGGATTTTTTGAAAATTCTATGACTTCATTGTATACAACGTTATTACAAACCCTTCTTTGGGGGGATACTCTTCTAGTTTCTGCATGCATGTAATACAGATTTCTTTTTTAGTTCGCCTAAATTTCCCAATTGCTGATTAAATCCAGTTCTTTTTTTATTGCGACAATCCTAAGCAGAACATGAGATTGAAAGAAGGTAAAGTAACCCCGCGATTGACTGGGGGAAAATTTCGATTATTTTTCCACTCTGAAATTAGATGAAATCAGCAAAAAAAGGTTTTATGTCTGAGATTCATACACCTACGCCTTTTTCTTTGTCTTCCTTCTTCTTTTCTTCTACTTCTTTTTCTACTTCGTTTTATTTATATTTTCTTTTTCTTCCTCTTCTTTTTTCTCCAATTATTTCTTTTTCTTTTTCTTTTCCTTTATCTACTTCTAATTCTTTTTCTACTTCTTAATTTTCTTTTTTCTTCTTTTTCTACTTCTTTTTCTTTTTTCTTTTTTTTCTACTTCTTCTTTTTCTTTTTTCTTTTCTTTTTCTTCCTCTACTTTCTTCTCCAACTACTTCTTTTTTCTTTTTCTTTTTCTTTTTCTTGATCTACTTCTAATTTTTTTCTACAACATTTTTTTCTACTACTAGCTCTCATTCTTCTTTTTTCTTTTTTCTTCTCCTTCATCTTCTACTTGTTCTTTTTAAAAAAAATTTCTTCGTTGTGATCTTCTTATTATTTTTTTCTATAAGAGTCTTTTTTATTTTTATTTTATTTCATTTTTTCTTTTTTCTTTTTCCCCCTCTACTTATTTTATTTGTTATTCTTTTTCCACGTCTTCTTTTTCCACGTCTTCTTTTTTTCTTCTTCTTCTTCTTCTTCTTCTTCTTCTTCTTCTTCTTCTTCTTCTTCTTCTTCCAGTATTTCTTTTTACTTTTTTCATTTTTATTTTTATTTTATCTTATTCTTTTCTTCCTCTTTTTATTTATGTGTTTCTTCCTCTACTTCTATTTATTTTTTCTCTTATTTCCACGTCTACTTTTTCGTTATCTTCTTTCACGGCTTCCATTCTTCCTCTTCTTCTTCTTCTTCTTTTTCTTCTTCTTCTTCTTCTTCTTCTTCTTCTTCCAGTACTTCTTTTTTATCTTCTTTGTCTATGTGTTGTCTTCTTTGTCTAGTTGAACTTAGCATCCAAATTTGTGATGAGAAATCACCAGGTTAATTTATATATGTCTTCCCCGCTGGCCATACCAACAATGCTGACGTCAGCCATCTTATTTACTAATTAAACATTCTTGGGGCAGCCTATCTCTTTCTTTCAATATAGCCTTGTTCTTTATATAAAATACACGAAAACGACTCTCTCTCTCTTTATCTCTCTCTTTATCTCTCTCTCTCTCTTTCTATATATATATATATATATATATATATATATATATATATATATATATATACATATATACATATATATAAATGTATATGTTTTTCTTACTTTTTTAATGAATGCGCGCATCATTTTAAATAGATGTGTTGAATTACCTAATATCATAACTCGTTATTCCTTATTCTTTATGTGTTTTCTTTGTGGCGATCCTAAACTAATCTCAATTATCGATACTTCATCATCATCATCGCAAGACCAAATATGTGCAACCTCTTTTATACCATTTGCTTTTTTCTTCTAATTGTAATCATAATAGATCCTCTACTCGCTTATATTAATTGGTTATTTTTAAAGGATGAAACGACACCAATAATTTCCAATATTTTATCATCCATTTCTTGCAATTTTCTTAATAAATTATTAATACAGGACCCTTTTTATGTTATGTTTCGGGTACGTGACGCAACAGATAAAGTTGTTGCGCAAAAATCTGTTGTAAGACCTTTGGAGGTTGAAAGTCCAATCGTTATAACAGGGGATACTAGGTGAGAATAAAATTAGAATTACTTGACTTCTACTCTACCATGACTGACGAGACGAGAATAATCTACCTCGTTGATTAAATAAATGGTTTTATTTGAAATTTCTTACAGTAAGTGCTTATGGATATCAACTACATTCTGTTATTGACGAGATCGGCTTCTTTATATTACATTGATTAGTCCATTCTTGTAGAAGGGGAGGGGAGGGTAATACTGCACCAAAATATAAGAAAGAGTAAAATATATTTTTGAAATAATTATACGAGCTTTAGTTAATCACATTTTGTTTGTTCATTACAGTCAGACACTAGTTTCAAATTATTGCCTGAAAACTAAACTTGACATAGATATGTCCAGAAATAACTAAAGTAGGCTTTAGAATGTAAGGCTCTCTTCATCGTAGAAAAAAGGGGTACTTATATCGATCTTGACCCAGTTTTCGCGAGTTTCTTGTCGGAAGCGTTCGGCTATCCTACGCAAACGCCCGAGAGATGACGAGCCGATTTGTACCATGCGACAATTTTGATACGGTGCTGCGTCCTATGATTTTAATGTTTTGCTTGTTTTGTATTGTTTTGTTGTTAGGGTTAGGGTTTAGGATTTAAGTTTAGGGTTTAGGGTTAGGGTTTAGGTTAGGGTAAGGGTTAAAATATTTATTTGATAACAGTAATTTCGCTCTGTTTTGCTTGTTTTATTTGTTTTGTTGTTTAAAATATTTCTTGCAAATATAACTAAACATTATAGGACGCAACAACGTATCAAAATAACAAAAAATATTTATTTGATAACAGTGACTTCGCTATCTTTTGCTTGTTTTCATTTTTTTTTGTTTCTTTTAGAAAAATTCTTGAAAATATAACTTAAAATCATAGGACGCAGCACCGTATCAAATTGTCGTCTAGTACAAATCGGCTCGTCATCTCTCGGGCGTTTGCGTAGGATAGCCGAACGCTTCCGACAAAAAACTCGCGAAAACTGGGTCACGATCGAGATGAGTACCAAAAAAAAAACATTATAGTCTAATACAGGTTGACCATAAAAACATGCCCCTAATGTCGATATATCTTTGTTCTAAATTTTATTTAAAATGATGACTAAATAAGAATTTGGTGATAACTGGTTTATTGTGTTTTAATTCCATATGCGATATTTATGACAAAGGGGAGCCAGTTGCTGTTTCCTGGTCGGAATCTATCTATCTATCTAACACTTATCGTTATGTTTTATTTTGAACTAGTAATTTTTTACCTTTTTACATCAAGTGGTCTCATGTCTTGTCTGAAGAAATTTCCATAAAAAAAAACTCCGAAATATTTTCCATTTATTTTAAAGCTTTCGATGTGAAATCCATTTAGCCTGGTGAAATTCTTTAGACTTAGAACATTAATCCATCACATCCTTACAAACCGACCAATTATTGCCACTGTCTTCTTCGCCAGTTCCATGAGAGTACTTTGTTTGTGAGTAGCCGAACGATTGGATAAAAGCAAAATTCATTCGTGCGATGGAATAACGAAGAATCTGATTGGTTAACTAAACACCACGTGTATATATAAAAAACACCAGGACACATACTCCATGCATGTCAACCTGAAGATTCCTTACAGGGATGAAACGCGGAAGCTCTGTGTGGCTTAATTGCCATAAATATATTTTCACAACTTATATATATATATATATATTATATATATATATATATGTTATATATATATATATATATATATATATATATATTATATATATATATGTTATATTATACATATTATATATTATATATATTATATATATCATATATATTATATATATTATATATTATATATATTATATATTATATATATATTATATATATTATATATAATATATATTATATATAATATATATTATATATAGATTATATATATTATATATATATATATATTATATATATATTATATATATATATATATATATATTATATATATATATATATATATATTATATATATATTATATATATATTATATATATATTATATATATTATATATTATATATATATTATATATATTATATATATTATATATATTATATATAGATTACATATATATATATTATATATTATATATATATCATATATATTATATATATATATATATATATATATATATATATTAGAGAGAGATGTGTAGATATCTAAATAGAAATATATTGGTAGGAGTCAACACACAGATGCAAAATAAAACAATTAAATACTTACATAGAAAGTAATAGCAGGAAAAATATATATATATATATACAAATATATGTATATATATATATATATATATGTGTGTGTATATATATATATATATATGTATATATGTGTGTGTATATATATATATATATATATATATATATATATATATATATATATATACACATGCACATTACTGCAAACAGTGAAGCGGGGGTTGAAAGAGGTGGTGTGTTCTTCATCTATACTTCCTCCCACGTTGGAAGAAGCAACAAAATCCAAATCGCCTTCCATTGATATTCTTCAAGACATGAGTTGCATTCCTCCGTATTATTTTTCCGAAGACTTTTTTGCTCAGAATAGAAAAAAAAATTCAATTCGTTCTTTATTCCTGTGTTTCGCTTTTTTTGTCTCAGTAATTTGTTATTTCTTCCCGACCGAATATTTTCCAAGGTCAACGTCTTGACTTTTCCTTTCTCGTTCTTTTCACTTTTTTTTTTCATTCATTTTATCTTTTTCTTTCATTACTTTCTTTTATCATTCTTGATCATTATTAAGTTGTTGTTTTTATATCTTACGTTGTTGCCCCCCCCCCGTTTTGATCATTATTTTGTTTATTTCTTGTATTTTATATTTCATTTCTGTCATTCGTCGTTCGATATGTTTTTACTTTTCATTTATTTTAAATATTTCCATTTTCTTTTAGATTACTACTAGTGTACCTGTAACTTTAACCCTAACCCTAACCCTAACCTTAACCCGTACCCTAACCCTAACCCGTATCATCTAATAGTGTTATGTATTTACTTGCTGACGCGTGTATAAACACTTATACACTCCTGCTGTCGTCGAAGCTAAGTTCTTGCCTTTCCGTGAATACAAAACAACCTGGACGCTGATGTAGATTCATAAAATGGTGCATTTAAAAAAAGAGAGACAGTCACAGAAAACATCAGTGTGACGGGTTACCTGCGTACGTTTACAGAGGGATAAAAACAGACAGATAGATAGACAGATAGCTCGCCCTGCTATACTCAGCTAAACTCTACGCGCTGGCCCCCAATTCGGGAGAGCGCCCAAGGCACGTTTTTCCTACTTGAAATATCGCAACCTAAAAGACAGGAAATAATCGCTTAGACATCACGTGGTTACTTGATATCCTGCTGGGGTCAACTCTGACCCTTAAAAGTGTAACCTCTAACCTTTAAAATTATCCCCTCTCGTTCTGTACAAAATGACGACATTCATTTTTCATTGATTTCCAACCTTATGGTTATCCGTTCTTCCTTCGGTGTACCTGGTCGGACTTTCTGGATTCAAATTCTCACGAGTCTACCGCGGTAACTCATGTACTAATACTACTGAAAAGAGTTATAACCCCGAAATACCTTAAATCCTGATACGGATAAAATAGCAAATTGCATTTAATTAACCGTGTAGAATGTATCGTTTTCTTTCTGGATTCAAATTCTCACGAGTCTACCGCGGTAACTCATGTACTAATACTACTGAAAAGAGTTATAACCCCGAAATACCTTAAATCCTGATACGGATAAAATAGCAAATTGCATTTAATTAACCGTGTAGAATGTATCGTTT
This sequence comes from Sepiola atlantica, assembly GCA_963556195.1. Taxonomy (NCBI): domain Eukaryota; kingdom Metazoa; phylum Mollusca; class Cephalopoda; order Sepiida; family Sepiolidae; genus Sepiola; species Sepiola atlantica. Next base: position 11,951,146 of record OY744541.1, on the reverse strand, counting down.
TCTATCTGACGTACTTTACGAGCATACATCTTACTGTAACACCTTTAAATATATGTAATATTATACGGCTATAGCCCCATTGTCACTGCATGTTTAATGCTATAAACCAAGGATCGTCTTCAACAACTTAGATAACCTATAGGTTACTTTAGCAACAAGACAGATATTCATGCATACATTTCTGTAATGCTTTTATTAAACTGGGTTAGCGTTTAAGAGAAATGGATATTGACGTATACCTTATCTGGGTTCTCCAAAAGTATACATTCCTGCTTTTCATTAAAAAATGGCTATAGGGATTATTATTAGACTGTTTGTGTATTCAGAAGTAAAATAGATCATTTTTAGGTCACGTGCTTGTACCATAATCTATTCCGACCGGCTTCGATTTTTTCTGAGCACTGGCGTTAAGCAATGGCGGTGTCGGAGAAATTACGCCACTATTCCTTTTACAATATAGTCCTCGTTGCACATGCACGGTATCGGAGGGAAACCATCGTCTCTCAAGGCAGAATGGGGCCGCAATTCTGCCTAGCTGTGTTACATAATCATAGCTGTGCATGAATGGAAACGTTTCTGCGAAACCTATGGGTCAGAGGTAACTTCAGAACGGAAATCGACAAAACAACCTGAATTCTGGGCGGAGATTTTCTGTGTCTTTTCTGACGACAATTCAAGCAGAGAAGACGTGTCTAAGGCGCCGTCCCCAATTTGCGTACACTGTGACTAGGTTTAGCGGGACGGGTTATCCGTTTCTTTATCGAACTATTTTTTTGTTTCTACGCAAGTGATCCGTCACTCTGATGGTTTATGTTATTTTTCTCTTGGCAATGAACCCTTTGTTATGAATTAATATCGAAGTTTTAGTAATTTTGTTGGTAGACGAATGGAACCTGGCATCCCGAAATGTATGTAATGGGGTATACACGAATCGGTAAGTGAACAAATAACATCGTTATAATACCCCTTATCCTCGAGTGGTCTACTGGCCTAGATAAGTGGCGACTCGTTTGCTAACAAAAACAATTAAAAAAACCTAAAAAGAGTGAATATACCATAAAACTTACTAGCGATTTCATTATTTATTGCGCGCAGTATTATCCTATTTTTATTCTTTGTTTCTGTCTATTTTATTATATTAATATAATATATTTTTAAAATTTATTATTTGTTGCCATCTATCGCAATTTTTTTTATTGTTTCGTTGACAAATTAAAATAATGAAAATGCTTTGTATAATTTGGGTTATTCGGACTACATTTCTCATCTTGAGTGTTATCATCACGACGTTTCGGCTGCTGTAATCCCGGGCCTTCTTCAGGTGTATCTCTTCAAACTCGGGAATATTTCTGTCGAACTCGGGAATCGGGACGAGATGCACCTGAAAAAGGCCGGAGGTTACAGCGGGCGAAACGTTGTTATGAAAACACTCAAGACGAGAAATGTCGTCCGAAAAAACACAAATTATGCAAATTATCAATCCGCATCTCAAAAATTCAGAAATATGATGTAACTGCTATATTTCTTTCTTCTTTCTTCTTTCTACGATGCTTTATTTTTTGGTGTTTGTTTGTCCGATTGCAAATTCTTCTGTTTTCTCTCTATTTTCAATTATTTTCTTCTTTTTTTCCTTCACTTTTTATTTCGGTTTCTTTTTAATTTTCATCTTTCTTACAACTTTGTTTTTTCCTCAACTCTCGCAATGATGTCATTCACGAGATCTCGTTGTCCACTCTCGAAGTATGCCATAACTGCATTACAGCGTGACGGAATGCAATCGAACGCGTAATCCGATTCTATAATATGCATCGGAATTCATTGCTACATTGTCTAGCTTTTTATTTCATTTTTATTTATTTATTGCTAATTATTTTACTTTTTTCTAATTTCAATCCAGCTATTTTCCTCTTTGCCCATTTCAATCTAGCTACTTTTCTTTTTCCCATTTCAATCTAGCTATTTTCGTCTTTTCTCATTTCAATCTAGGCATTTTCCTCTTTTCCCATTTCAATCTAGCTATTTTCCGCTTTTCCCATTTCAATCTAGCTATTTCCTTTTTTTCCATCTCAATCTAGCCATTTTCCGCTTTTCACATTTCAATCTAGCCATTTTCCTCTTTTCCCATTTCAATCTAGCTATTTTCTTCTTTTCCCATCTCAATCTAACCATTTTCCTCTTTTCCCGTTTCACTCTAGCTATTTTTCTTTCTTTTTTCGGGAAATCTATCTTTCTTCCGTTTTTTTCTAGCTATTTATCTCTTTTATTTTTTCTAGATATTTTCTGTGTGCTAGTATCTATTTGGCTAATTTTCTTTCTTACTTTTTCTTTCTAGCTATTTTTACTTTTTTCTAGCCCATTCTGCTACTTTCACGTCCTCTTTCCTCCTTAGCTCTATTTCTTTCTCTTGTTTTATTTCTAGTAATTTAAAAAAAAAAATTCCTTTACCTGTTTAGCTATTTTTTCATACTTTTCCTTTTCTCGCCGTTTGTTTTTTTTCGTTTTCCATTTCTATCAATTATTATTTTTTCCTTATCGTATCTCATCTGATCGCAATTATTAATAAACACAATTTACAGCTTTTAAACATTAATGAAGACCGTTCAAATACAGAAGAGAAAATTGTTAAAATTGTTAAAATTGTTAAAATTGTCTTTCTTTTAGAATGTTAGATAGTGAAGAAGACTTGATAGTTTTATGCTGAGGTTTTTCGCATTTGAGGTATTGGTAACGAAAACAAAATATATTAACGCCAGTTTATAAATACGAGGGTTCACTTTATTACCTGTTATCTGAGACGCCCATACTTGCTTGGAAATACGCAGAGGATTGGCATCTGTCCATCCATTTATATCCCATAACGTCTAATGACGTCGTTTGGGAGTCAGGCAGATACCTTATCCGTCCTAACTTTTCTGTGGGTATGATAGAACCTGGTGGATCCTATGCCCTCTCTAAGCCACACACAGCACCTGGTGTTCCAAAATGCACACTAATTCAGTAATGACTAGGCTCAACATAGCTTAACTTAGGTGCATCCGTCGAGGGGCCAGGTATGAACACATGTTCCCTGCTTAGGCATGGCACACGCGGAACCCACCCCTCAATCTTTCCTTAATAAAGACCCTTAGCTAGTAGAGTGAATGCGTTCTGACCCTGTTTGGTTTTTGGTACTAGAGAGCCTCCAAAGATGACCACTCCCCCACACTTTGTTTTGGCCCAGGTCACTATACATCTTGGAGGATACCACCACCCATTCCACATCCCATCCAGATCCACTTTATTTTTGAACCCCCCCCTTTCTTAATTCCGACGCCTAACTAGAGACTGACCTACTTGTTTTCGGAGCACCCGGAAAACAGTGGGCAGTCTACCACTTAGCAGAGGGTTGGGGGTGGGGGCACTACTAATCTTGTATAGAACTTTTGTAAATATTGTCCCACTCCTCCACAATGAATTTTTCAAATAAAACTTTTAAAATAAATTGGGGATCACCTAAGTAGGCACAACCCACAGAGAGAATGGGGTGTTTTGGTGAAAGAATCTAGCTAAGGGTAAGGTACACATAGACTGACCAAATGTAAAACCAACGAACCCCTCTCCCATAACGATTCGGGCATTGTGCCTAAGGCAAACGGGAATATTTGCACGCATTGTTTTTTATTTTCCATGTTAAATATTTGCTTTAACCGTTACTTTTGTCTAAATAAAATCGCTTAACTTCGGTGATCAAACGGGAACCGTTGTGTCAACTTGACTATGCCGTTATTATTAGGATACTCTTTTGAAAATAACGTTGAACGTCTCACATAAATAATTACGTTGTGTCGCATCTTACCTTGTTGGGGATATCTGAATGAATGCGCTTGACACTTTTATTGATGAAAATCAGATTTATTTTAATATGGAAGGTCCTAATCGCTACTAATTCTCAAGATTTATCAATCTCTCTTAAAACCTGGCCAAATTTAATAATACTGAACGAGTATTTATTTACTTCTCTCCAGGAGTTAGGCACAAGGCCAGTTTTATCTTACTCCCAAAACGTAAGATGTGACCCAAGGCCGGGTCGTGAAATTGGGGTTTTAAAAGCCAGCGCCCGAGAGGTGAGCACTCTGGCCATTAAAAATTGCCTGGGCAGCCCCGTCGGCATTCCCCGGTGGGGGCGCCTCATACAGTAAGCAATAAACTCACTCCTCCCCAAAGAGGGGAGGCAAAGCCTGGGAGGGCGCACCTGCTAGAACTGCACAGGACAGACCCATAGACCGGCGTAAATCAAGCCCCGGAGGCCAAGACAATACGAGTCTATGGGGTGCAGTATCCATCGGAACAGATACTACACAAGAGTGTACACTTTTTTTTATTATTTATTTTATTTTTTCCAAACAAAGCAGTAAGAAGGTCACGGTTAGGGTTAGGGTTAGAGTTGATAAGAGGATACTGTTGTAGATGCCAGTATCCATCGGAACAGATACTACACTTTGATCTTAGCCAAAAGGCCAATAAGCTTTATTTATCTACCTCCCACAAGGTAAGATGTGACACAAGGTCGGGAAAGTGGGATTAGACAAGCCAGCGCTCGAGAGGTCAGCATTCTGGCCATTTAAAAATTGCCTGGGCAGCCGCGTCGGCATTCCCCGGTAGGGGCGCCTCAGGTAGTAAGCAATAAACTTAACTCCTCCCCAAAGAGGTGAGGCAAAGCCTAGAAGGGTGGACCTCCTAGAACTACACAGGACAGACTCATTGACCGGCGTAAATCAAGCCCCGAAGGCCAAGACAATACCAGTCTATGGGATGCAGTATCCATCGGAACAGATACTACACTTTGATCTTAGCCAAAAGGCCAAAAGGCGAGTAGCGTTAATATAATACTTGTCTTGGTAGCATTAAATGTAACGATCCATTTATGGCCTCATTCCATTCCTTTCACATAATTCCGGTACGACGCGTACTTGAGTATGCCATCCACGCAACAAATCCTTATCTATAAAAAGATATTGTAGACCTGGAGTGTGTTCAATGATTGGCAACTAGAATGGTGCCCGTACTCTCCACGTTTACCTACAATCTACCGAAGACTCACCTTACACCTATCTGACAATAGCTCCATTTGCTAACACCTAAAAAACATGACTGCTCCCCCCCCCCTTTCTCAATATAGACACATGCTAGTTACTAATACTAAAATAATGAAATCTTGCAATGAAATCTAATTCATTCCCAATCGCAGATGCTAATAGTTTTCAACTCTTCCATCTTCACTGTATTTATCTAATCATTCTTAACGATATTCACTGTTTTAATTTTCGCTGTTTACTAGCATGAATCTTACTGTAACCTATTTAAATATATGTAATATTATACGGCTATAGCCCCATTGTCACTGCATGTTTAATGCTATAAATCAGCGATCGTCTTCAACAACTAAGAGAACCTATAGGTTACTTTAGAAACAAGACAGTTCTTCATGCATACATTTCTGTAGGGCTTTTATTAAACTGGGTTAGCGTTTAAGAGAAATGGAGATTGGCGTATACCTTATCTGGGTTCTCCAGAGGTATACATTCCTGCTTTTCATTAAAAAATGGCTATAGGGATTATTATTAGACTGTTTGTGTGTTCAGAAGGACAGGAGATCATTTTTAGGTCATTATGAGCTATCTATAAATATAAAGTATGATCTTCATAAACGTAGAATTGTACGGGTATTATTAGAGTGGATCGCTGTTCAAGAGTGAAGGAGAAAAAGTTTAGAGTATTTGGGCCATCCGTAATTATACAAATCGGAGTTCAGGAAATGAACGTATGTATATGTATTATTCAATGAGAAATGCCAGTATACTGAAATCATATGCCCTTAATAGGGTTAAGATGAAAATTCATATACACTAAATGTAAAAAAGCAAGGACATTCCCAAATTTTTACACTTTTATTGTCATTAAGGGTATACAGTATAACTCTCTATATATGAGTGGATGAAGTGTGTGAGGTGCGCTGAAGAAAAATTCCTACTAGTAAAATACATAGCCCGGTTGTGCTCGCATACCCTTAATGACAATAAAAGTGTAAAAAATTGGGAATTTCCTTGCTTTTGTACATTTAGTGTATATGGATTTTCATCTTAACCCTATTAAGGAGATATGATTTCAGTATACTGGCATTTATCATGGAATGTCACTACTTTTGTAAAGGCTATGCCTGGTTATTTTTTTGGAATTTTCTGTAAAACTAAGGTATATGGTAAACTGAAATTAAAATGCCATCAACTAGACCCTAGAATCTCTATCTCTGCTAAATAATCAGCTGAATCCATCAAATCGTTGATGAGATACACGGTGGCACATACATACGTAGTACACACGACAACAAAAAATCATGCCTGACCTTTCTGGATCTCTGGGTTGCCTTGACTAATGATGCTGAAATTCTACACACTTATAGAACCTATCAAATAAAAATTTTATGCAAAGTTTTAACTAATTTGGTTTATTGGTTTTTGAGTTATGATTGATCAAAGAAATGAGATTTCCAGCATAGGCCATTTTTGAAGTCTATTAAGGGATAGAGTGCTATCGCGCCTCCCTTGATTAGACAAGGGTCCGTTTCAGTAAAGATGGTGGACATATTATTACTTATTTGAGCCACCAAGAACAATAAAGGGCGGTTTTTCATGATTCAATTATTCAAAGGTCCGTCGTTCTTAATTATACCGTTAATTAATTTTTATTTTTAATTATTAAATGTTCTTCATTATTTATTTTCCTTCTATTTATTTTATTTATTTATTTATTTTACAAATGGGTCGCTACTTGTCAGTGAAATAGACGGCTTGGCAATTGAATAATGACAAATATCATGAGACGATTGAACATTGATTAATTAGATGAACAAAGATTGATTTCTTATGGGGGCGGTTAATGAAAAGTATTTGCTTACAATCGATTAAAAAAGGCAATGTTGTAGTCTGCAGGGAATTAGTCACGTAGTAATGTGTCCGACAAACCGGTATTTCTTAGAAATAAACACTTTACATGGGATTTCCGCCTGAAAAATAGAAGAAGAAATGGAAATTATTTTCATTTGTGGTTAGCGGATGAGTTCTTGTCGTGAATGTCTGACAATAAAATAAATCAGATCAGCACTAAGTCAAGCGTTTTTTTTTTAAAACAACGATAGAGAAGAGAAAGATAAGCAACTTATCTTCTACGGTGTACAGAATAGAATAAATTATCCCTCACTAAATTCCGAAGTCAGTGTTGTACTCTGCCAAGTGAAGAAAGAGTATCCTGAGCTGCACCTCAACACAGTTACAATACTGTCCTTTTTCTCCCTGGTGATTGTCTACTCGCACTATTTATAGTGAGAATCGGTGTAGTTTCTCTTCTGTTAGAACGGCCGGTGTAACAGTTAATAAATTGTATTTATTTCATGGATAGTTATATGCCATTCTTTTTATTTTGATAATGTCTTATCCTCTTCAGAGTATGAGCGATGAATCTCGCTTTTATTTATTTATACATTATGGTTAATTAGAACAATTAAAACATATTTGTAAAACATAACTCACTTCTATGAACAAAGTTATACAACACTTAACTCGCAATATATCCATCGCAGTACCATTATCCTCAAGTAACTTTTAGCCTGAATAAATGTTGAATCATGTGTAAAAACAAAGAAATATCTATTGCCTTTTATATAATGTAATCTCTGTTGAAGTAAGACATAGTGAGTTTACATTGTTCATTAAGAATTAAGGGAGGTGACGGTGGTTATGTGGATATCGACACGGACTGAAGACGTGGGTGTTCCAAGTTCGAATCCAGTCGATTCCACAGTATCACTTTCACTTAGGGATGTTGGCAACCTTCTTATTGTCCTTCCCGTAAGTACCCGATGTATTTCCAGAAAGATTTCTAACTAGAAATACATCGGGGAAACTAATGACAACACCAGAATCATGTGATTCATACGAAAGAAGAAGAAGAAAAAGAAGAAGAAGCTGCACCTCACCAGGTTTATCAGCACTGTTCCATCGTAGGAGGCATCTGACTAGTATATAAGTAAAGGATTGCATCACGAGCCAGCTGATTTCTCGAGCGGCAAAAGGATCCACCCATTTCTCCAGCAACCTTAAGGGTTTGTATATAAGTGTTCCATTTTAGATCTGGAGTCAAATCAGTCCTAAGAGCTTATCATATGTTATTTTTTTAAATTTATTTATGTTTTTTTCTTTTAGATCTTTACTTCTCATTATTGTGGTGTGCGTCATAATCCCAATGGATACCACAGCGGATAATCGGATAGGTTCAGCCGAGTTAAAATCCTATAAAATCCTAACGTATTTAATAACGCATTGGGAATTTCTTGACTCTTTTCGCTTTTTAGAGTAACTTTTCTTCCTTTTTCTTTCTGGCTATTTTCCCTCTTTTTTTCTAACTATTTTCTTTCTTTTTTCTTTCTAGCTATTTTCCCTCTTTTTTCTTTCTAACTATTTTCTTTCTTCTTTCTTTCTAGCTATTTTCCCTCTTTTTTTCTAACTATGTTCTTTCTTTTTTCTTTCTAGCTATTTTCTTTCTTCTTTCTTTCTAGCTATTTTTCCTCTTTTTTTCTAACTATTTTCTTTCTTTTTTCTTTCTAACTATTTTCTTTCTTCTTTCTTTCTAGCTATTTTCCCTCTTTTTTCTTTCTAGCTATTTTCTTTCTTCTTTCTTTCTGGCTATTTTCCCTCTTTTTTCTAACTATTTTCTTTCTTTTTTCTTTCTAAATATTTTCGTTCTTCTTTCTTTCAAGCTATTTTTCCTCTTCTTTTCTAACTATTTTCTTTCTTTATTCTTTCTAGCTATTTTCCCTCTTTTTTTTCTAACTATTTTCTTTCTTCTTTCTTTCAAGCTATTTTCCCTCTTTTTTTCTAACTATTTTCCTTCTGTATTCTTTCTAGCTATTTTCCCTCTTTTTTTTCTAACTATTTTCTTTCTTCTTTCTTTCAAGCTATTTTCCCTCTTTTTTTCTAACTATTTTCTTTCTTTATTCTTTCTAGCTATTTTCCCTCTTTTTTTTCTAACTATTTTCTTTCTTTTTTCTTTCTAGCTATTTTCCCTCTTTTTTTTTCTAACTATTTTCTTTCTTTATTCTTTCGTGCTATTTCCCCTATTATTTTCTAACTATTTTCTTTTTTTTTTCTTTCTAGCTATTTTCCCTATTTTTTCTTTCTGGCTATTTCCCCTCTTTTTTATTTCTAGCTATTTCCCTCTTTTTTCTTTCTAACTATTTTCTTTCTTTTTTCTTTCTAGATATTTTCCCTATTTTTTCTTTCTGGCTATTTTCCCTATTTTTTCTATCTAGCTATGTTCCCTTTTTTTTCTTTCTAGCTATTTTCCCTTTTTTTTTCTAACTATTTTCTTTCTTTATTCTTTCTAGCTATTTTCCCTTTTTTTTTCTAACTATTTTCTTTCTTTATTCTTTCGTGCTATTTCCCCTATTTTTTTCTAACTATTTTCTTTCTTTATTCTTTCTAGCTATTTTCCCTTTTTTTTTCTAACTATTTTCTTTCTTTATTCTTTCGTGCTATTTCCCCTATTTTTTTCTAACTATTTTCTTTCTTTTTTCTTTCTAGCTATTTTCCCTATTTTTCTTTCTGGCTATGTTCCCTATTTTTTCTTACTAGCTATTTCCCCTCTTTTTTCTTTCTAGCTATGTCCCTCTTTTTTCTTTCTAACTATTTTCTTTCTTATTTCTTTCTTGGTATTTTCCCTATTTTTTCTTTCTGGCTATTTTCCCTATTTTTTCTTTCTAGCTATTTCCCCTGTTATTTCTTTTAGCTATTTTCCATCTTTTTTTTTCTGGCTATTTTCTCTCTTTTTTTCTGGCTATTTTCTCTCTTTTTTTCTTTCTAGCTATTTTCGCTCTTTTTTTATTTCTGGCTATTTCCCTCTTTTTTCTTTCTGGCTATTTCCCCTCTTTTTTCTTTCTGACTATTTCTCTCTTTTTGTGTTTAGCTATGTTCCCTCTTTTTTCTTTCTAGCTATGTTCCCTCTTTTTTCTTTCTAGCTATGTTCCATCTTTTTTCTTTCTCGCTATTTGCCCTATTTTTTCATTTAGCTATTTTCCATCTTTTTTCTTTGTGTCTATTTCCATCTTTTTTCTTTCTAGCTATGTTCTCTTTTTTTTCTTTTTAGCTATTTTCCCTCAATTTTCTGTTTAGCTATTTTCCCTTTTTTTTCTAGCTATTTTTCCTTTTTTTTTTCTAGCTATTTACCCTCTGTATTCCTCTATTAGCAATTTTCTTCATTCTTTTTTCTAGCCAGTGTCCCTCTTTCTTATTTCTAGCTATTTTCTGTCCTTTCCTTTCTTTCCTGCTATTTTTCTTTTTTTCATTATCTCACTTTTGAGATGTTTTCTATTTTTCTTTCGTTTTAAGTATTTTTATTCTTCCCATTTCCTTTCTATTCTTTTTATCTAGCATTTGTCTTTCTTCCTTATGTCTTCTTCTTACTTCTAAGCTATTTAGGTTTTATTATCTTTTCTTTTAAATTTAACTCGATTACTACTAGTATATTCTCTGTCTTACTTTTTAGCTAGATGCATTCCGTTCCTATTCAGTTAAACAATTTATATTTCTTCTTTTTTTATTCTGGCTTATTTTTCTTTTTTCTAGCTATTTTTCGTTCTTTCTGTTTTTTTTCTAGCTGTTTTAGCTTTTGCTTTTTTCAGCTATTTGTCTTAGTTCTTTTTTTTAGCTATTTATTGCTAGTTTCCTTCCGTTTCTTTTTCTATGTTGTTCCTTTCTATCTAAATACATTTTAGCTATTTTTCCTATTTTTCTTTTCAGCTATTTGTCTTTTCACTTTGTCTTTCTAGCTGTTATCTTTTCTTTCTTTTTTGCTATTTCATGTTCCTTTATTTCTTTTAAGCTAATTGTCTTCATCTGTTCTTACTCGCAATATCACCGTCGTTTTTAAGAATATTTCCTCCATTTTATTTGCCTATCAGATGGTATCTCCCATCTCCATGTGATCCGCCCGTCACGCTTAATTAAATATTAACTTAGTATTGTGACAATTTGTATGAATCAGTGCCTTACCTGTAATTGATTCACAGTCAGATGTCTCACAGTTATATCAAAATTCACTTAGAAAATGCCCCGAAATAGCTAAGATCCAGCCTCTGTCCTATCGTCGCAATGTTGTATCCCTGTGCTTGTTCGATTAGTTTTTCCACGGAATGTGTTCCGATTTTTTTTATTGCACGTGTGCCCCTCAACCTAAATACCCACGACTAACACGACAATCAGCATTCACTGTAGAAGGCCGAGGAGTCAAGAAAGATTAATACTTTTATAGCTTCTTTCCTAGAAATGTTTTCTTTTGGAATTCCCTGTCTGCTAACTGTTTCCCCTATTGTATCAACATCCGGAAATTTAAATGAAATGTGAACAATCTTCTTGCTGCAAAACTCCTCCACAGGATGACCCTAATAATCCTGTCCTTAATTCACACTAGCCTTTCACGTATCAGTAGCTCTGTGCTTTGTTTGGGGGGATTATTTAAAATAAAATTCTTTCAGTGCTTAAATTTGAAATAATATTTAGATCCATAAAAGCCGCATAATAAATGGACGCATCTGAACCTTATCTTTCAATTTTTCGCTGTTGTGCGTTTTCCCTTTATTTATTATATTTTTTTGTTCTTCTTTCTTGTTCATTTATTTATTGTTAATTCATTTGTTTCATAGATTTTGTTATTTTTTTTATTATCTTTTCGATTATATTTATTTCCTTGGAGAAGTGTCTAGGGCCGGTCCGTCAGTGTCACGGTGTCACCATTTTCGATCAGATGCGTCCGGACCTCTCAGTTGCATGGTATGTCAGTCCGGTCATTTGTCACGTTCATATTTCAAATGGTATTTTCTATCGCAAAACGCGCATATCGAACGAACGCACTTTGAGAATATATTTGTATTCTGTATGAATCCGTGGAGCAATCGGTAAAGGCGGACCAAATAAGGAGAGCAAGAGTTACGATGCTGCAGAAAGTAAACTCAAGTTCTACTTTTTTATCTCATATTTACACAGTGAGAGGCTTTCTTTTTTATCTATCTATCTATCTATCTATCTATCTATCTATCTATCTATCTATCTATCTATCTATCTATCTATCTATCTATCTATCCATCTAGCCATCTATCCATCTATCCATCTATCTATCTATCTATCTATCTATCTCCCCCTCTCTCTCTCTCTCTCTCTCTCTCTCTATATATATATATATATATATATATATATATATATATATATATATATATATATAGTCTCGGATGTTTCTCAACCATTAAAACTATATTTAAAAAAAACAAAAAAAACTTATAGTCCCAAGTCTTTCAGTGGAAAATCACTCATGTAAGTCAATTTATTTTTTACAGTTATTATATTAGTTTGTTTCTAACACTATTTTAAGGGATCATCAGTTGTTTACCATGAAAAAACTGTTTCGGGAATTATATATATATATATATATATATATATATATATATATATATATATATATATATATATATATATATATGAAATTAAAATGGAATAAGCGGAAGACCTAAAAAGCTCAACGTTTCGCCCAAATGTTATATGTGCTATGTCAAGAGCGAACGAAAAAATGCAATGCGTCTTCTGTCATTTCTCTCTCTCTCTCTCTCTCTCTCTCTCTCTATATATATATATATATATATATATATATATATATATATATATATATATATATATATATAAGAATATTATTTTTTGAAGGCAATAACAATGCGTTGTTAAAGTGACACATACGACACGTGGAATCGTAAAAACAAAACAAAGTGACAATATTGAAAAGTCAATAATTTTCAAAAAAATTTTTTTTATTTACCAGTGTATCGTGACCGTGGTGTTGGGTTGGAGTGTGTCCTTTTCATTATTATTTTTTTTTTTTAATTTTCGAGGGTATCCCTCATCCTCAGAATAAAATAAATACTACCACTCGTTGGAGTGTGTTTTTTTTTTTTTGCCAAAAGCCGGGGCCGGAAATGTTGGTTTGTATTTAGTAGTAGGTCCGCAGAAGTTTCTTATTTATTTTTATAAATTATTATTTGCTATTTTAACCGTTGCTGTTTATTTTGTTAGTAAATATGCTGAGTAATTTATTTTTTATTTATTTATTTATTTATTTTTTTTTTTTTTTTATATAACGTTGTTTGTTTTGTTAATAATATACTGAATAATCGTTATCTCGGTGGTAGGGGCTGATAACTCGTGTGAGTCAAGCTTTGTTTGTGGGAGTTATGTCCCTTTAGAGTTTTAATAATTTCGTTCCATGAATTTGTTTACCGTGTGTGTGTAGTAGCAGATGTGATTGGGTGGGTGAGGAATCCTGGGTATGGGGGTGGGGCGTCGTTAATAGAGCCTTTGGTATATATGTGTGTGTGTGTGTGCGTGTGTGTGTTGGTGTATGTATATATGTGTATATATATACGTATATGTAAAATACATACATGCACACATATTTATTTTATTTATTTATTAATTTCTTTATTTCATTTCTTTATTTCTTTATTTATTTATTTTTTCTTTCTTTATTTTTTTTTTTTTAATTTTTTTTTGTTCGATTCGATATTATTATTTATCTATATTATTAGATATATATATATATATGAAATTAAAATGGAATAAGCGGAAGACCTAAAAAGCTCAACGTTTCGCCCAAATGGTATATGGGCTTTGTCAAGAGCGAACAAAAAAATGCAAAAAATGATAAAAGCCGAGAAAGTCTTTAAATTATGAGAAATATATATAGTGGTAGGGTTCTACTCTTTATTCTTTTCTTTTCTTTCCCGTTACTAATTTTTTTTTGTTGCTATGTATTTATCTTTGACTCTATACATATGTACATATCTTCCCTCCCTTCATGAACCCTACCACTATATATATATTTCTCATAATTTATAGACTTTCTCGTCTTTTGTCATTTTTTGCATTTATTCGTTCGCTCTTGACAAAGCCCATATCACATTTGGGCGAAACGTTTAGCTGTTTAGGTCTTCCGCTTATTACATTTTAATTTCATACCGTCGGATTATTTTATCCTTTCATCTATTCATATATATATATATATATATATATATATATATATATATATATATATATACATATATATATATATATATATATATATATATATATATATATATATATATATATATAAGCTTTATTTTTTAATTTTTTTTTAATGCAACTTTGATTCCTATATAATTTTATTGTTAGCTACCATATTGCAGAATAGTTATTGGATGTAGTGTTTAGATAGTATTTTTTTTTTTTTTTTTTTTTTTTTATTATTGTTATAATTAATGTTATTTGATATGCAAATTACTATATCATACGGTAGTCTTAAGGGTAATATATTATTATTATTATAATTATTTTATCATTATTATCATTTATTTATGTATATATTAGTGGTATTTTAAGCTGAATTATTTCGACACTTGATTATTGGGGAAATGGTCGTATAATCAGTACCATTGGAGAGCCATCAATATTATAACTGTCCTGTTTTTAAATCTCCGAAACAGTTACATGGTAAACAGCTGATGATCCCCGTGTTAATATTAGACGCTTAAGGTCTCCTGTTTTTGTTTCACTCTTAGATAATTAACCCCTTTTTTTTCACTTATATTTTTTTATTTATTAATTTTCCAACGAATGTTTAGTCTGCAATATCTTGGATTTAGTTGGTTTGTCTGGGAATTTAAACTGCATTTTACATTTTTTTTTTAATGACTCAAAGCTTCTTCAGACTATATATATATATATATATATATATATATATATATATATATATATATATATATATATATATATATAAAGTAATTTTACTTTGTTAACACTTTGATTTAAACGCATGATTATTCCGGCTGATAGTTGATTAATTATTAGCATTGCATTATCTCGTTCCATCCTCTCTATTCTAAAGTGTATGTTTGATGAAATTATATCTCAAGGTAGAAAGGCATAATTATCTAATTACCGGATCATTCGACGCAAGTCGTGGCCATTTCAATTAATCTAACAATCGACTCGTTCCACCTCAATAAACCAATGCTTACTTTTATGATTCCCAAAATAGAATTGACAAGTTAATGTTGATTTTGGTCACACGACATCATATTGTAAGACGTTTAACTCACATTAAGACTCAATTATCTTAGTATTTGATATCTATCTATCTATGTCCCTCTTTCCCCCTCTCTCTCTCTTTCTCTCTCTTTCTCTCTCTCTCTTAATAGATGTATATAGTATAAATTTTTATTGATACAAACATTATTGGATACATATGTGCGTACATGTTTCGGTTGTACTCTTACCAGAGAGTCAACCGCTTCAGACCAAAGAAGACAGAGTAGTCAGCTCACTTCTTTGTCTTCTTTGGTTTGAAGAGGTTGACGCTCTGTGAAGAGAACAACCGAAACATGTATGCACATATGTATCCA
>OY744541.1:11920635-11930635 GCA_963556195.1 Sepiola atlantica | reverse complement strand
TAAGCCATAGATATTTGTAGGGGGTGCACAAATATAAACAACTTATGCATATGTATGACCAAACATAATGTATGTTTCATGTGTTTTCTGGCAATTTTTTTTAAAAATGTGTAAAATTACGTAACTATGTTAATGTTTTCACTGAATTTGTATTAGTGACTTAAAAATAAAGACATACTAGATATCATATGTATATTCAAATTTTAGAAAATCTAATACGAGATTTAATCGTCTCTAAAACGATCGTACGTCAGCCATTGAATTCTTGGAACTTTAGTAAATATTGTTATAAATATTGTTATTCATTTATTTATAACTATTCATGATATATATATATATATATATATAATTTGTGTATATATATAATTTGTATATATATATATATTTTTTATATATATATATATATATTATTTGTATATGGAAAATGATAGCAATGAGTGAGGGATTGGAGGGGTGGAGGAGGGCGGTGATTGAAAGGGTGGGTATGGAATATTTGAAATATTTGGAACATGAGAAAGTTTATTTGGACTGCAGTGTTAGAAATGTGAGGGAAAAACGGAAAAAGTAAGGAGAAAATGAAGATTCAAGGAGAAAAAGGAAGGGTGTGAGTAAATCGAAGAGTGTCATAAAAGTTAACTATGATCAGGCAAGAGTCTTTGTTCTGTGAGGATGATCTTGCTTATTAAGGGTGATAGGTTAAAGAAACCATTTCGTTGCTTGATGGTGGTGGAGGCGGTGATGAGGGCAGTTTCCAATAATCTTCGCCGAGATTTGTTGTGGATGTATTTAGTGATTTTGGCTTGTATATATATTTGTATATATATATTATTTGTGTATATATATATATATTATTTGTATATATATACATGTATATATTATTTGTATATATATATATAATTTGTATATATATATATATATATATTATTTGTATATATATATAATTAGTATATATATATATTATTTGTATATATATATAATTTGTATATATATATATATATAGTTTTGTATATATATATAGTTTTGTATATATATATATAATGTGTATATATATAATTTGTATATATATATATAATTTGTATATATATATACAATTTATATATATATATAATGTGTATATATATACAATTTATATATATATATAATGTGTATATATATATATATAATTTGTATATATATATACAATTTATATATATATATATATATATAATTTATATATATATATAGAGAGATAATTAGTATATATATATAGATAATTAGTGTATATATATATATATATATATATATATATATATATAGAGAGAGAGAGAGAGAGAGAGAGAGAATTTGTATTATTTGTTTCACGAATAATCAGCATCGTAAATTGCGGTTTTGGAATAAATTAGAATCGCATATCATAATAGAATAGTCCACCATACATAAAAAAAGGTTTTCACAAGTGGTAGAACTATTATTTTGCCCGGAGAGTTTTCTGGAGAGAAAACGGTTGTATTTCGAGCAGACAGAGCAGATTTGGATTTTGTCTTTTTTTCTTGTATTTGAAACTGACTTCGTAAATATACTTTTTTATGATTAATACAACCAAACCTTAGCTTAACCGAAAACATTTGTTCTAATACTTACGCAGAGCTGATAAACACTGTTGAAGTAGATTAAAAAATAATAATTTGTTTTGATAAAACGTTTGCCTTCAGTTCTAATAGGTTATGTCATCTACCAGTGTTCAAATCTTACACTAGATAGTTATGTGATTCTATCTTTTATAACTTTTCAGTTATTTCCTAACCGATATAGATAATCATAAATCTAAATATTTTAGCTTTTTATATAGAAAATGGATTTGAATATTAAATATAGGGTGGGCCAAAATAAGGGTCCTATCTTTAAATGTGAATAACTTGAATTTGAATAACTTCCACAAAATAAAAGTTAAACTCACCAAACTTTATGTGTGTGTAGACTGACCCTTCCGAGATTTTTTGAAATAAACAAAACAAATTTTAGCCGAAAAATACTTCTTAAAACTTACAAAAACTAAAGTATTGTTTTTTACACTGTTTTGAGTTTTTTAAGCAAAAATAATGTTTTCTAAATGAGGGTACGTTCCTTAGGGCTAATACGGCTCATGCTTGCTTCGGAAGGGGTCCTTTACTTATTCTAAAAAAAAAATTTTTTTAATCAATAAATAAAAAAGTTATGAATTTTTAAAAATAGGACCCTTATTTTTGCCCACCCTGTATATTCATGACATTCTGAAACAAATTGGGAAACCCAGCAGAGACGGGTACTTAAACTAGTTAATTATCATCTAATAATCGACCTCTCTTATGATAATTGGAACCATCCTGTCCCCATCTTTATTTCATTGCAGTTACTCCCCGGCACGTGCTATGCGGCGAAATAATAGATTAGATTTTTTAAAAAATGAAGATAGAAAATATATCGATCATTCTTTTCTGAAACTAAATAAAATAAGCGGTGATAAAATCGTAAAGAGATCAATCTTAACGGTGAAAACTTCGCACACACACATGCGTATCCACAATAGCAAAAATATATAATACTGGAAATTGTATAATTTATGAATTAATAAAGTAATGCTTACAAAATATATCGGTATACATGGGAGCTACAGTTGAACTGTTAAAATAAGATACAATGCATCATTTAGTAAGAGACCGCTTGAAGGGGTTTAGACAAATCTACATAACTAACTTCATACATGAGAAGACGAAACGAAATAAGCAGTACATATAGATTGAAATGTTCTATTATAGCTAAGGTATAGAAATACTCGCCGAGGAAGTTCAAAATACATATGTAAACTAGTTCAAAAGATGTAATATAAATTGGACGGAAGCCTTGATAATATAAACATCCAAATATACCTTTATTAATATTAGGTCAGATGTAATTAAATCATGTTTGCATAGAGATACGCGTTGTAGGTATATGTCACGATAAATAGGTATCTCACTATCAACCGAAATGTTGCAGCCTTGTGCTTGTTTTACAAATACTTCAATGAATTGTGCTCCGATGAACTGTTTACTCTGGTGCCCCGTCGACGTAAATACACTAGACCAACTCGATAATTAGCTAAATCACATCCATTCACTGTGGAGGTCCGCAAATGCCGGAAGGCCTTCTATCTCAATAGGTTCTTTTCTTCGTGCTGCCGGCCTCTGGAGCTCCCTACCTGCTCTCTGTTTCCTCGACTGTACCGACATGCAGAGGTTTAAAACTAATGTAAAAAGACATCTTGCTACACTGTTCCCAACTTAGGATGACACCCAAAACCTACTCCCTAAATCTCAGTAACACCTTACCATTACAGTGGCGGCCTGCCTTGTTCGGGGTGAAATATGTTAAATAAATGAATAAAAAAAAGATGATATAATAGATAGGAATCGAATAAGTATAGTAATCATAAAATTGAGAAGATGACCTTAAGTTGTAAAACAAATGTTTCGAGAAAATAATATTAAAATTATTATTTTTTATTTATTTATTTTTTTTAAACATAGTTCACCCCAAACAAGGCAGGCCGCCACTGTAGACGTAAGGGGCTACTGAGAAAAAGAAAAGGGGAGAAGGTAGGTGGCGGTCAACCTAGATTGGGAGCTGCGCAGCGAGGTGTCTGTTTACATTAGTTTTAAATTGCTGCATGTCTGTACTGTTTGGGAAACAGAGGGCAAGGAGGGAGTTCCAGAGGCCAGCAGTACGAGGAGAGAAGCTATTTGAGTAGAAGGCTCTCCGACATCTGGGGACCTCCACAGTGAATGAATGAGATTTAGTTGATTGTCGAGTTAGTCTAGTGAATTTACGTCGAGGGGGCACCAGAGTAGCCAGTTCATCGGAGCACAATACATTGAAGTATTTAATCTAAAACTGCAGATAAAAGCAACAGTCAGACAGATATTAACATTAAAGTAAAAAGGGGTTACACAGTAAACCGAAAGACCCATTTTAAATTTTGTCTTTTTATTTTTTACTAATGTAACTGCCATTACTGTCTTACTTTTTACTCATTCAAACAATCAAACCCTAGTTTAATTTACGAAAATAAATAAATACGTCACAATAGCGTCTTTAAAATATATTTTTTGTCTGACTTCGGGCCAAAGCGAATAAGAGGATCGCTCATCTATGTATCTTATCTGCTTCAAGTTCAATAACGTTATATCTGGCTGTGTTCTTTGTATTTCGTAAATTAACTCATAGATTATTTAGTTTTCTCCTTTACTATGCAAGTTGCACTTTCGAAATCTTTTTAAAAAGCCAATCTAATATAATTTTATTTTTCGTTTCTACCTGTCTCACAAAACGCCACCATCTCTGGGCGCTAATCTCGGTATATGCATGACATCACATGGTTCGTTCAAGTTACATAGCAATTCAGTAAATCGCAATTTAAAAGCACCAATCAGAGAATGATCTCATTGCCTACTCTGAAGGATCTGTATAATTCGATGGCTTACAATTGAGTCCTAGTTTTATTTTTGTGCGCATGTGTTATTTATTTATTGTTTTGTTGGTCGTATTTTCTTAAAAGATTTTATTCCATTTAATTTTCGTTGCTGCGTTTAGCAAAGTGGGCGAGGGTGACCTTGCATTTTTGTACGTCTTGTTTACGAGATAATCGGAGATGTGACTGGCATAACACATTTAAACGGGTATCGACTGTGTAGAGCACATTTCCGTTAAGAATCGGTAATCGATAAGTTCGTTACAAATCGCAGGGTTGGATTGTCCATGACCCAAATTGGATTAGTGACGAGAGAGAGAGAGAGAGAGAGAGAGAGAGAGAGAAAGAGTAAAAGAATAAAGATCTAATGCGAAAGAAGCAAAAATAACATATAAAAAGGAAGTATAAAGACTTAAATGTATTGAGAAGGCGAAGGAAAATGCAGAGAATCGGATTTATGGCAAGCTGGAAAAAAATAAACATTCGAACGGTTGTACTTACAACTATCTATTTATTTGTTTTCAATCTTAGATGAACAGCAAGTATAGTGTTAGATGTGTGGGATGCCCGGACGATGATTACAAATCATTTGATATTTCGTGAAAATCTTTCCCTTGTTTAAAATTTACACAAAAGAAAAGTCCCACTAAGATAGGTGCCAGAAAGTAGCACTGTAAACTGAAATGTATGTAAGTGATTTAAATCGAAGGGGGAAAGCGAAGAGGTGCTATTGAGAATCTTGAAGTATCTATAGTGGTGCATTACAAGGAATACACGCGCCCCACTTTTGGCGAGTTACTTCGAGTTATTTGTGTATCTGATTTTGTACGATTTTTAGAATTTAGAAAGAAAAAAATCAGGTGTAAAGCGAAAATGATGCATATTACAAAGAACAAGAACAAATATATATATATATATATATATATATATATATATATATATATATATATAGAGAGAGAGAGAGAGAAAGAGAGAGATAGATAGATAGATAGATAGATAGATAGATAGATAGATAGATAGATAGATAGATAGATAGATAGATAGATAGATAGTTAGTTGTTCTAGATGTCGGGATTTGAGTTGTAAGATACTCGGAATCCGGGGTTTCGAATCACGCGACCAGAAGTGAATAGTTATATCTCTATATTGATGAGTCCCGGTTAATACAGGACGAAACGTATACGTACATAGATAATAAACAAAAAAACAAATATTTAGTATATGTATATATATATATATATATATATATAAATACCTACGAAGGCCGAAGGATCGCGGCCGAAAATGTTGTTCTAATACATGTAATTTTGTTTCCATATACGTTAATCCAATAAAACTCCAATGTTCATAAAAAAATGTTCAATAACCAGCTATTTTTAGTACATTTTTTTATTTATACGAACATTATTGGTTACATATGTGCATACATGTTTCAGGTGCGATCTGTCTCTGGGACCAGCTTCCTCAGACCTTCAGAAAAGTAGTCCTATATATATAATATACATACATATATATATATATATATATATATATATATATATATATATATATATATATATATATATATATATATATATATGGTTCTAGTGGTGCGACGAAAACGAACAGTTGTATATAGCTGCTCTCATTATATTTAATGAATATGAAATATTTATTTAAAATAATAATTATCTATATAGTTTTTATATAAATGATCTCATATATATGTACATATATATATATATATATATATATGATACCAGGTTCACGCTTTTATTTCATAGTGATGGGAATAGTGTAATTAATTAAATGCAAACGTTTTGGAAAACGAGAATCATAAATGATTTTAGTTATTTAAAGATCGCGTGACTAATGTGATGCACAACCTTTTATGAGAAGTGGTTTCAAATTATTGGTTGCATGAAATACGCAGACAATATTTTAGTGTTCGGATCAAACTATTTCTAATGTCGCTTTACAACCGTTCCTTAATATAGAACTTGAATATTTCTCGATATGCAAACCAACAACTAAATGATACGTGTTGCAAATCATAATTAAAAATGCTATTTTATTTCTATTCCGGTCTAATGTTTTTGAATTTTAATCAGACTTCTTTATTGAAATGGGCCATTCCAATTCTATCCGCTTTGAAAGCTCATATGGAAGTGTTCTTATTATTTGATTTGAATTTTGAAATGATATAATTGCATCTGACCAACTTCTATTTTCAACAATATTTCATATCGGTTTACAATGCTTGAGAGTTGTCCTTTGAAACGCATCGTATGTAAATACATGTCTCTTAAAATAATAGTAATTGTGAAGTTGCGCCTCTTATACTTATTGAACAAATAAGGAAGTACGTTTATGTTTATAAAGCCGTCTTCGTGTTTTATTTTTTTATTAGTCCTCACCGAACGTGATGGATAGGGGCGAACATATTTTTATTTTTTGTAGGCCAGAATTTTCGGTTGGCTTAAGCTTTTCGGTTAAAGTAATACTAAATGCATGGCGATAAACATAATATATAGGTATTTATTTACCTCCTCTCCAGGAGGTTAAGCGCAAGACCAATTTTATCTTATTCCCAAAACGTAAGATGTGACCCAAGGTCGGGTCGGGAAAGTGGGACTTGAAAAGCCAGCGCCCGAGAAGGTAAGCATTCTGGTCATTTAAAATTGCCTGGGCAGCCCCGTCGGCATTCTCCGGTAGTGGGCGCCTCAGGAAGTAAGCAATAAACTTACTCCTCCCCAAAGAGGGGAGGGAAAGCCTGGTAGGGTGGATCTCCTAGAACTGCACAGGACAAAATCATACACCGGCGGAATCAAGCCCCGAAGGCCAAGACGATACCAGTCTATGGGGTGCAGTATCCATAGGAACAGATACTACACTTTGATCTTGGCCAAAGGCGTTATTTAACCCCTACCCACAATAGGAATATGTGACACAAGGTCGGAAAGTGGGGTTTAAAAGCCAGCGCTCGAGAAGGTGAGCACTATGGCCATTAAAAATTGCCTGGGCAGCCCCGTCGGCATTCCCCGGTAGGGGCGCCTCAGACAGTAAGCAATTAACTTACTCCTCCCCAAAGAGGGGAGGTAAAGCCTGGGAGGGTGGACCTCCTAGAACTGCACAGGACAGATCAGACCCATAGACCGGCGGAAATCAAGCCCCGAAGGCCAAGACAATACCGATCTATGAAGTGCAGTATCCATCGGAACAGATACTACACTTTGATCTTGGCCAAAGGCACTTACATTTTAATTCTTAATGAACAATGTAAACTCACTATGTCTTACTTCAACAGAGGTTACATTTTATAAAAGACAATAGATATTCTTTTTGTTTTTAAACATGAGTCAACATTTATTCAGGCTAAAAGTTACTGGAGGATAATGGTATTGCGATGGATATATTGCGAGTTAGATGCTGTATAATATTGATGAAGTAGATACTTTAATCAAGCAAGATCAATTTCTAGGATATGCTCTGTTTGTAGAAGTGAGTCATGTTTGACAAATATGTTTTAATTGTTCCAATTGACCATAATGTATAAATAAATAAACACGAGATTCATCTCTCATACTCTGAAAGGATAGGACATTATCAAAAAGAAAAGAATGACATACAAGTATCCATACAAAATAAATCATTTTTCATTAACAACTTAATGAAAACAATACAAAATAAGTGTGCGTAAAGAATAAGGGTATAAATAGTTTCGAGACGTTTTGGTGAAAGGTAGATGTCTGTCTGTGATGATAAATGTATACACACGTTAATTTCAGCTGACGTGCGTTTCTGTGTATGTAAATAGCGCACCTCTGCTTTGTAAGTGACAATGTAAATGTTTTCATTTGCGTTCGTATCAACGTTTGGTCAAATGTGGACGCCATTTTATATGTGTTACATTCTGCCTCATTTAATTTGAATTATTGGTCCCCCGATTTATAAAATCGGGGGACTTATGTTTCAGGCATTTCCGTCCGTCCGTCCGTCCGTCCGTCCGTCCGTCCGGATTTTTCTCCGCAACCATCAATTGAATTTCTCTGAAATTTTGCATGAAGTTGTAACTTTGGTCAGGTTAGAAAGTGACATTCTCCGATTTTGGAAAAAAAATCTGGTTAGCCCCCCAGGGGGTCAAAAGTTCCCGAAATGGCAAAAAATTACATTTTTTGCCCCATAACTTTTCATCAATCCATTCAATTTTTCTGAAACTTGGCCAAAATATGGAGGCAATTGTTCCTAATAGAAAATAAATATCGCTGACCTTGATAAAAATCTGGTTCGCGCCCCCAGGGTGTCAAAAGTCCCCAAAATAGCAAACAAATGACCCTTTTCTCCCATAACGTTTGATCCATCCATTGAATTTTTCTGAAACTTGGCCAAAATGTAGAGTAATTTTTCTGGATATAAAATGAGCATCCTTGACCTCAGAAAAATTCTGATTCGCGCCCCCAGGGGGTGAAAGGGGGGTCAAATTGCCCAACTTTATTGCATGTTACACTCCCCACATCGAGTGTGCGCGGCTTGTTATTTGTTAAGTTTTTATTTATCGTATATTCTTCTCTTTCGCTTATTTCATTTTACTTTGTAAATGATGATTCGAATCATCTCATGTAATCTGTACGTTTTAATGATTTACAACGATGGTGCTAAATATGTATACCGTGTGTTGTCTATTAGAATGGCCCCATCGCGACGCAGTTTCAAAAACCCTCTCGTTAGATCTGCAATTTTATTCGATGTAATTGACAATGCTTTAGATCCTATCTGGTACACCTGTTACGATAACATGCATATAGTAACCTGAAGAAATCTGATATAGAAACACCATTGCATTTGTGCAGCTATTCGACAATTTGGTTTATTATTATTATTTGTACTCACTAGGAGTTCTCACAAAAGTTCGGTCAATGACAGCAAGCCTCCCCAGAT
This sequence comes from Sepiola atlantica, assembly GCA_963556195.1. Lineage (NCBI taxonomy): Eukaryota > Metazoa > Mollusca > Cephalopoda > Sepiida > Sepiolidae > Sepiola > Sepiola atlantica. The sequence goes on along the minus strand of OY744541.1, from coordinate 11,921,253 downwards.
TTCTAGTACTCTCTACCTCTTTTCGATTACCACCGCAAATGACTTTGCGGCATCGCAACAGTCGTCTTGCATTGATTTCTCGTTGGTAACGACCATTTGTCTCCCCTGAAATTTGGGTGGCAATACGCCTCCCCAAGGTCCGAGCACTCTCCGCACTCTTTTAGTGGAGGTCTGGTTCGTGGTGTTATCTTCGGTCTTCCCACCCTTCTTGAATCTCTAAGACTATTTTGTTTGGTATAAGTCGAGGACGGTGCCAATATGTTGTTTTTTGGGGGGGGGCGGAGGGGGTGCAGGTACATTCCTTGCCGTTTTTGTTCCTTTGTACGTGCGGTGGTGTTCTTTCCTGTGGTTGTGTTTTTGTCTCTGCTGTAACTTCTATTTGACCGATTACCATTGGTAGGTTATGAGGGTTTGTATCCGATTTCGATGATACTTTTCTTAAGATTACAGCTGTTTTGGTCATGGCCATCCTTTGAATGATCTCAGTGTCCCCTCGATCTTTAAAATTTTCACGATTACAGATTATATATTATTGTTATGAATTATTTTCGTGTCCGACATCTTAGCCCTCTTAAAGAGAGACCAGTGTTTGAGGAGCAATGGCAACCCACTCTTGGC
>OY744541.1:11913135-11915635 GCA_963556195.1 Sepiola atlantica | reverse complement strand
TATTATTATTATTATTATTATTATTATTATTATTATTATCATTATTATCATTATTATTATTATCATTATTATTATTATTATTATTATCATTATTATCATTATTATTATTATCATTATTATCATTATTATTATTATTATTATTATTATTATTATCATTATTATTATTATTATCATTAATATCATTATCATTATTTTTATTATCATTATTATCATTATTATTATTATTATTATTATTATTATTATTATTATTATTATTATTATTGCTGTTGTTCTTATTTTATTATTTTCATTAGTATTACTGCTAGCAAAAATATGCTCCCTTAAGTCAAATATTTTTGCTAGTATATATTAAGAACAAATATATATTAGCATGCCTCACCAAATGAATACAAAGATGGTATAATAACGAACCAACACATGCTACACTATCGTCAAAAGATGACATGATGCCTAGAGCATGGTCTTATGATAACAGAATGTTTTCTAAAGTACACTCCAAAGGAGGATATAATTCGTGGGAGGATAGTCTCTTGATATAAAAAAAGATATTAAACTGCCCTACAAAAAATAAGAGAATATCACCCATGACAGATGCTAAACGACCCCCTTGAAAAAAAGATAATGAATGGGACGATACATGGTACACTACTTCCACCAAAGGAAGGGAGAGGTAATGCCTGGGTGAATGTTATTATTATAACAGAACAGATACTACACTATTGAATTAAGCATTAAAATATAGTAATAGTATAATTTCAAATGTAGAAATAATATAGTTTCTACTTCAGATACTAAATCTTTATTTGTAATAGACTATTATTATTTTTATTATATTTTTATTATTTTTTTTATTATTATTTTTATTATTATTATTATTATTATTATTATTATTATTATTATTATTATTATTATTTTTATTAATTATTATTATTTTTATCACCATTACAAACATTATTATTTGTAATAACGAAGATATTTTTTTCCATAAAATATTTAGAAAATCTTGCACAACGCAGATTATTTGTTTTTAAAAATAAATTATTTATTCATCTTAAAAACATTTTTTTTTAAGATGAATAAATAATTTATTTTTAAAAACAAATAATCTGCGTTGTGTAAGATTTTCTAAATATTTTATAAAAAAAATATCTTCGTTATTATGGCCACCCCACCAGCGCTTCTAATTGTGTGACTTTTCAAAGTATCCTTCCACGCCGACCACGTGACACACAGCCATATCAACACTTTTCTCTCTTCGTCAAAACACCTAGACGGATTTTCACCTTGGCCACAAGAATGTCTAAACCAAGAGAAAAAAAGAAAAAAAAAAGAAAAAGAAGAAATATTCTTCTGAAGATGGTAGATTTACCGAAAGTACTCAAGTTTATAAAAAAAAATGTTTTTTAGAAACAAATAATCTGCGTTGTGCAAGGTTTTCTAAATATTTTATTAAAAAAAAATATATTCGTTATTATTGCCACCCACCCAGCGCTTCAAATTGTGTGACTTTTCAAAGTATCCTTCCACGCCGACCACGTGACACACAGCCATATCAACACTTTTCTCTCTTCGTCAAAACACCTAGACGGATTTTCAACTTGGCCACGAGAATGTCTAAACCAAGAGGAAAAAAGAAAAAAAAAGAAAACGAAGAAGTATTCTTCTGAAGATAGTAGATTTACCGAAAGTACTCAAGTTCATAAAAAAAAATGTTTTTAAGATGAATAAATAATTTATTTTTAAAAACAAATAATCTGCGTTGTGCAAGGTTTTCTAAATATTTTATAAAAAAAAATATCTTCGTTATTATTGCCACCCACCCAACGCTTCAAATTGTGTGACTTTTCAAAGTATTATTATTTGTGTTTTCTATTCATAATTAACAGCTGCAATATTCAAACTATTTTCGTACTGTTTTCTGATTATCACAGTTCATAAAATGTCAGAATAATTACAATATGCCAGATATTTTCGTTACCAATTCAATGAACATCAATAAAATCATTAGAAAAAAGCGTTTTTTTATTTAATAAATGATTCTCGTCATTTTCGATACCGTTAGAAACGTGATTAGATCATTTGTTTAAATTCTCTGCATCATTTTCTGATAGTGTTCTTTTTATATCTCTAAGTCCGGTCTGAAAGAATGGGTGATGGGTGCCCGTTTTTTGTCTCGCGCGAGGTGTTTTGAGCAGATGCTGTATGTTGCGTTGGAAACTATTTTCTCGGCACGTTGGTTGGAATTGTCTGCGAATAAGAAATGAGATGCAAGCTAAAGGATGAACGTGAAAAGGAAATAAATTAGATGAAGATATTCGCATCAGCAGAAGAAAAGAGAACGGAAGAATGTAGACCAAGGTAGAAAAGAATGGAATTATCAGAGACGACGAGGTACATAGATCAATAGATAAATATGAACCGTTTATATATATATACATTTAACGGCTTATTCATACATATATATCTTTATATATGATATAGTGAGATACGATCATATTAA
>OY744541.1:11898135-11908135 GCA_963556195.1 Sepiola atlantica | reverse complement strand
CACACCTCGGTCGATCGGCGAGATGAGAGAAAAACACACTAACTAATCGGACGCACTATCGGTTGGGTTTCGGCATAAAATAGCAAACCAATCCGTCTGGAACGACAGCTACTGAATAACATATGTAAAAAGCTTCACTAAAGATATGTTGACTATCCACCTTGAGAAAAAATGGCTACGAATAGACGAAGTCACATCTGACCAAATGAAATGGACTAGTTTAGAGAAAAGGGAACGTGAATCACAAATTTTACGTGGTACGAAATTTATAAAAGATCTTTTGAAGCTCCGAAATGTTTTATTTATACTTTTGAAAGCACATGGTTCTTAAACATGATTCTCAAGTCTCTATGCGTATTGCCACCCGTGTGTCAGTAAGGCGTCATAATACATTACAACTAGAAGGTCGCAGTACGAAGGCAGGTGTTCACTATCCGACAATGTGACAATTGTAAAACCATTCCCATTCAAGCTCACACGTTTTCTCAGTGCGCCTCTTTTAGGAAATAGAAATGTGTGACTTCAAGAAATAGCTATGTAAATACGCCTAATTAATAACATCTGAATAGCATGAGTAAATATGGTGGCTTGAAATGCGTTGTCGATGTGTGAACGTGCCACACTGAGACATTCATTTGTAAATATATATATATATATATATATATATATATATATTGTAAATATATATATATTGTAAATATATATATTGTAAATATATATATATATATATATATGTTGGGTCCGAGTTCGGTTGCATCACATTTCCATGTACCCTTGCTGCCGCAAAGAAGGTTGGCTCCCTCTACCGTGCTAGTAAACTCATCACACTTGACATAACCTCTACCTCTACAAAGCCACCATCCACCCATGCATGGAGAATTGTTGCCACATCTGGGCTGGTGCACCATCTACTACTCTCTCCCTCCTTGACAAGGTCCAAAAAAGAGTCGCCAACCTAATAGGTCCCTCACTGTAAACCAAGCTCCAATCCCTGTCCCATCGCCGCAATGTAGCTTCCTTATGCTTGTTCTACAAATACTTCAATGGATTATGCTCCGATGAATTGGCTACTCTGGTGCCCCCTCGATGTAAATTCACTAGACCAACTCGACAGTCGGCTAAATCCCATCCATTCATTGTTGAGGTCCCCAGATGCCGGAGAGCCTTCTACTCAAATAGCTTCTTTCCTCGTGCTGCTGGCCTCTGGAACTCCCTTCCTGCCCCCTGTTTCCCCCGACAGTACTCACATGCAGACATTTAAAATTAATGTAAACAGATATCTCGCTGCACAAATCCCAGTTTAGTTTGACCACCCCAACCTTCTCCCCTTTTCTTTCTTCTCAGTTGCCTCGTACGTCTACAGTGGCGGCCTGCCTTGTTTGGGGTGAACTACGTTAAAAAAATGAATTAAAAAAACTATACATCAAGAGATCATTCGTCAGCTTTCGATTAAATAGTAGAATAGGGTCAACTCTATGAACATTGGTTTGGCAACTTGTCTTGGAAAGGAAAACTCAGAGATCACACACGTCGAACCTTACCATAATCCTTACCCTAAACTTACCATGTTGCCAATCGTTCTGGACTTCTCCTCGGCACTGAAAACAATCAATGACGGTTCAGAAGACGTCTTGTTGGGTATCTCGCAACTTTTTCTTCACTGTTAACTTATTAATTGCAAAGGGATCCTTACTCATTAGCGATTTAGCGGATGTCTTAAATAATAAAACCTGTCTAGACGGTCACTATAAGTATAGTATCAACATAGAATGACGTCGCTAGTTATATGTGCATCGTTTCTTTCATTAAGTAGAACGCTCTTATGACGTCAAGCCGCCGGATAAAGTGTTAAACATTCCACCCTCCTCTTTCCCAACCCCTCCACTCACTGTCATCCACATTACTCCCGCTTACCCCAACCCTCCACTTTTTCACTTACAACCATCCACAGTATCCCTGCTCACTCCCACTCTTCCGCTTTTTCCACTCAGTTTCTTCAACATTTATTTTCATCACTCGCAACTGACGTCACCACGTCCGGACGTCGGTCCCTACTGTTTTCCAGTAGTGGCTACTATTTCCTCCCTTCACCCCACCATGTCAAGCCTATATGTCCACGTACTTACATGACATTTTTCTTTATATTATCATCATGAAGAAGTCTTACAAATAAAGACGAAACGTTGATGAACACATAAAAACTTCCTTTTTGGGTTTTCCTTTTTCATTTCCCATATATATATATATATATATATATATATATATATATATATATATATATATATATATACAGGGTGGGCAAAAATAAGGGTCCTATTTTTAAAAATTCATAACTTTTTTATTTATTGATTTTTTTTTTTTTTTTAGAATAAGTAAAGGACCCCTTCCGAAGCAAGCATGAGCCGTATTAGCCCTAAGGAACGTACCCTCATTTAGAAAACATTATTTTTGCTTAAAAAACTCAAAACAGTGTAAAAAACAATACTTTAGTTTTTGTAAGTTTTAAGAAGTGTTTTTCGGCTACAATTTGTTTTGTTTATTTCAAAAAATCTCGGAAGGGTCAGTCTACACACACATAAAGTTTGGTGAGTTTAACTTTTATTTTGTGGAAGTTATTCAAATTCAAGTTATTCAAATTTAAAGATAGGACCCTTATTTTGGCCCACCCTGTATATATATATATATATATATATATATATATATATATATATATATATATACATATATATATATATATATGTGTGTGTGTGTGTGTATGTATATATAGATATATTAGATATGAAACTGAAAATAGCACGTATAATTACAAAAAATTGAACCTATCGTAAAGGTGTTTAAAGCTCAATATACGAGATAGAGCAATTATCTAGATAAATGAAACAAGATAAATAAAACATGTGAGAATGACAAATCTGTTACGTCTTCAGTTATTCAATAAAATAATGTTTATTTTGTCCTTCCGTAAGCCGTAAGCCAGTAATGTAAAAAGATACATGAGTTGGCGAGGAATAAATCAAACGTCATAGCTTGAAAAAGTCATAAAATGTAGATATCAGTGTGTAAGAAGAATGTCCAGTGAAAAATGGTTGAGAATAGAAAGACAAAGATTCACCGTCGGAAGGTTCGTGAAGAATGCATTAATGGAGTCAAAGACCGTAGATCCAAGAAGAGTTAATCCATCTCAATTGTTATGTCGTAGAAAAAGATTGATTAGATATTCTTCACGAACTTTCCAACGGTCTTTCTAGTCTCAACCTTTTTTACACTAGACACTTTTTGCATTTTTGACATTCTTTTTACACAGTGAGATCGGCATTTTATTATTTTTTAAATTGTAAATGTTGGTTAATTTTTCGCCAACTTATCTATTCATTTACATTCCTCTTATAATAAGAAACCATTCTTTGAAAAGCCTTACTTAAGGAAGGAAAAATATTTTCTATTGAATACACTTTGTTTTAAATAACTGACGATCAATAGATATGGCATTATTTCATTTTTTATTCATCATCTTTTATTTATATACATATATATATATATATATATATACATATATATATATATATATATACAGGGTGGGCCAAAATAAGGGTCCTATCTTTAAATTTGAATAACTTGAATTTGAATAACTTCCACAAAATAAAAGTTAAACTCACCAAACTTTATGTGTGTGTAAACTGACCCTTCCGAGATTTTTTGAAATAAACAAAACAAATTTTAGCCGAAAAATACTTCTTAAAACTTACAAAAACTAAAGTATTGTTTTTTACACTGTTTTGAGTTTTTTAAGCAAAAATAATGTTTTCTAAATGAGGGTACGTTCCTTAGGCCTAATACGGCTCATGCTTGCTTCGGAAGGGGTCCTTTACTTATTCTAAAAAAAAAAAAAATCAATAAAGAAAAAAAGTTATTAATTTTTAAAAATAGGACCCTTATTTTTGCCCACCCTGTATATATATATATATATATATATATATATATATATATATATATATATATATATATATATATATATATATATATATATAAGTGTTTAAGGTTAATATTTATTTTTAAAAAAACATCTATTGTTAAATTTAAGAAGGAATAGGTAAAATAAATACCTTTTGAAGCATTAAGATGCGATATCAATTTTTTTTATAAAAAAAGAAAAAATAATAAATCGAAACCGATTTTTTTTTCTTTTTTTTATTAAAACTAGCATTTTTTTTTGTTAGTTTAAAGTGATACAGATATTTCGCCAAAACCTGGCATCCTCGGTGTGTAATATATCTTGATGTCATCGGATTTGTATTTTTTTATCTCGTTACCGGCTTGTTGTTATACAGCCGGGCCAAATGGGCAAGATGTTGTTTCCCATCATCAAATATGAAGAACGTGAATGCAGCACGTGATTTGTATAAGTGTTTAAGGTTCACATTTTTTCTTTTTTTATGAAAAAAATTGATATCGCATCTTAATGCTTCAAAAGGTATTGATTTTACCTATTCCTTCTTAAATTTAACAATAGATGCTTTTTCATGATGTAACAATTATTTATAAACTTGTGAAAAATCCGATGTTAATGCAATATTCCCATCACCATCGATAACCGGAAGTCAACACATCACTAGGAATTTAAGATCCGTTTAGAAATTCTAAATATGCTGATGACAAGATATCATGTAGGTTTTCGGTGCTGAGACAATAGATTGACATTTCTCATACATTTAGCGCCTAAAATATGTAAAATAGGTGGCTTAATGGACAATTATACCGCCTTACTGTTGTATTACAGACGATAAATATCATTTAAGTAACAGAAACTGTTACTTATTGTTTCAAATAGAGTTTTAATAATGCTTATATAAGTGAAGAGTTCGAATGCAGAACGCGATAAACGCCATTTTCAAAATCACGAAACTGTCCCTACAAAAAAGTGTTGCATTTCAACACTCGACGACACAACAAAACTATGTGTTACATAATATGATACCGAAATAATTACGTTTTGATTTGAATTAAAATCAGGTTTCGTTCGAAGTCTAAATTTAACATATCCGTGTTTTTATTGTGTAAGGTCTCAATTTAAACGAATTGGATTTATCGCGTTTTGCGTTCAAACTCTTTAACTGTTTTTTTATCAAGTAAGTGGAAGGCATACAAGAAACGAGATCGCAATTACAGTTAAATAAATTGTATTTACAACACTACATGTACGTTTCCTTTTTAAATTAAACGCACAGAATTTTGAAGTATGTACACGTAAATGAACCAGATTGCATTTTAAATCATGTACAAGTATAGTTAAAAACTAAATACGTGTTGGATTTACTTTTTGGGTTTCTTTCCTTTTGCGATACCAGACCATCGAAAACAAGCGCCATAGTAATGCAATTTCAAAATGGAACATTTTTTACACAAAATGGCAATACATTTTTAACAATTTTTTTTATATAAAAAGCATGAAAACTTTGACGCACTTCAAAAACGTAAAAACCCTATATAATTGTAGAGTTGTTGTCTTTCTTCTTCATCTTGGTAGTTGTTGTAATAGTAGTTGTAATAGTAGTTGTAATAGTTGTTGTAATAGTAGTAGTAATAGTAGTTGTAATAGTAGTTGTAATAGTAGTTGTAATAGTTGTTGTAATAGTAGTAGTAATAGTAATAGTTGTTGTAATAGTTGTTGTAATAGTAGTTGTAATAGTAGTTGTAATAGTTGTTGTAATAGTAGTTGTAATAGTTTTTGTAATAGTAGTAGTAATAGGTGTTGTAATAGTAGTTGTAATAGTAGTTGTAATAGTAGTTGTAATAGTAGTTGTAATAGTTGTTGTAATAGTTGTTACAAGGATTAAAGGCGTGTATTCATTGTTTGTCAATTATGTACTTTTAAAGTGACCACCTTGAATGGAAAACGATATACAGTTACATAAACTACGTTTCCTTGTTAAATAATTCACATTTTAATGGTCCGCTATGCTTTTAAATGTATCCTAAATTGGGCAACCTTTTTCTATTTGAATGATAATAATTTTAAATAGTAACTGTTTATTATATATTATTTAGTATTTGTTTTATTTTTTTCATCATTTTCATTTAGTTTATCTTAAGAGATCAAGGGGCCTACTCTTGAGGCTAACACTTGATTTCCCTATGAGTAAAATTTATATCCGAGGGCTCTCTTAAGAATAGATGTTGTCCCTTTTAGGGCGTCTATCTGTACTTCCCTACAGTTTGGTCTTCCCGAGATTGTTTCTAAGTATTTTCTTAGATTGTTTTTCACTAGAACAGTTGACCCCACTACAACCGGTATGATGTGTATTTCATCGAGGGACCATGTTATTTCTAAATCATTTTTGAGGTATTGGTATTTTGTTATTTTTCCCGTTCGGCTCTATTGAGGCCATAGTCGTTTGGGACGGTTACATCAATAATGAGAGCAGTTTATTTCTGGTTTGTTCCAGATGACAATGTCTGCTTTGATGGACTTGTATTTTATGTATCTGCCCGCCTGTATGTCTTTATCATAGAACAGTGTCACTTTTCCATTCGATGTTATGGGTGAGGGTTCATGTTCCTAGATGCTCAGTGATCTTTCAAGCTGCATCTTTATTGTATTTAAAATTATGTACTTTTAAATGAAACATCTTGCAAATGGACCGCTTATAAATGGGTTACTTTTAATTTTGAATGCGGTATATTCAAATGGAAGAACTGTTTTTTGAAACGATGCACACTTAAGTAAGCGATTGTGCATTTTAAATGGTGTAGAATTGAGTGAATCAGATTTTGGTGAACATTATATACAGTGGAATCAACTACCGTTTATTTTCAATAGTCTAGACATTAGTTCATTTGTGGTGATTCTTAAAGCCAACCGGCTGGGCAAATTTGTTAGATTTTCAACCCCAACCGTCGTCTGCTCTTTTCCACCGGTTCGAGTTATGCCATAGAAAAGAAGAAAAAAACTAATTTAATAATAGCTAAAAGAGAAAAACAGCTCGACAGCGGCCGTATTAAAGCAAGGTCAATTTGATAAGCGTCTGAAGCGAAGATTAATGATGTTTCTCATCCGGGGGCGATCTCCAAGGTTTTGAACTACAGCTTTTTACTGTATCGACACGGGATATTTGTAGCAATTTGAAATGGTTCCATAATAGCAAGTAATGTTTGGAAGGAAACAAAAACGATCGCTGTTCAGTTAATGACACGGGTGGGGGTGGGGGGGGGGCAGTTTCCTATCATTCATCAAGATAATAGACACGAAAAATAAGGGACTAGTCTCGTTTGTTTTATTGGTCAACTCGAAATCAGTCGTTTAGTAAATTCAATAAAGAAATAAAAAGTCTAATTCTGAATGCGGTCAATAGAACACTCTTATATTCATAACGTGTTCTTCACGTGTTAAAAGTTTCGATATGAGGTTTTTCCTGCCGTTTGGTTTCAAATTTGCTTAGTCATAGTTGAGTCTGAAATAGCATTTTAATCGCTAAACACCCGATTACAACACAAACAATTTCTAAAAACATTTTTCAACTTCGAAGCTTATTTTTATTTTTTTAGTATTTTTCGTCTGTTCATCATTCTTTTTATCTTCTCTATGGCATATATATTAATCTATATTTGGCAATTTAAATCATTTTCAAATCATGTTTCAAATAAAATGTACACATGAAAATATTATATATGTTTACAGCTGTTTCAATGCAATGTTTATTTCATGTCGTACAATATTCTTTCAAAAAATAATTCTTATGAGTTCCCAGGAAAATAAACCAACAGCAATGTCCAAAATGTTCGATTTTCATACAGAACAAATAAAAAATCCCAAGAACATATCCATTGTTTGTTACTGCAGTGTTAATTTTACACCACAATGCATACTATATCTAAATAAAGAATTCAGGGACACAAACTTTTTATTACCGTACGGTTATACATGTAAGATTACAAGACCCTAGGTTAGAGGTTCGAACTGCAGACCAGTTCTAGATCCGCAATTATGAGCTTCTAAAAAGGAGAACAAGCTTCATGTGGATTTTAAAATATTTGCTTCTTTAGACTAATATATATATATATATATATATATATATATATATATATATATATATATATATAGTTCCGAATACGTTCGTCGAACACTCTCGACTAGTCTTCTATCTGTGCCCGCGTCTACGTACATATAGATCTTAATTTCCCTAAATTACGTGACAGTTTCCGTGGGCCGAGTGGATATGGCTGACTCTGTGTACCGGGTTCGCGCCTCCCGACCGTCTGAAATTGTTACTTCCCTGCACTGATGAGAGCAATAAGCTTGAAACGCTAGCGTCTGTAGGTATAAATAATTTAATATTTATTTATAAATATTATACTAAGCCCCTTTAAGAAATTAAAGTTGAGCACTCTCGGGGAAGTTAAAAATAGACTGTCAAAAAGCTCTAATGCAAAGTTCCGAATACGTTCGTCGAACACTCTCGACTAGTCTTCTATCTGTGCCCGCTTCTACGTACATGTAGATCTTAATTTCCCTAAATTACGTGACAGTTTCCGTGGGCCGAGTGGATATGGCTGACTCTGTGTACCGGGTTCGCGCCTCCCGACCGTCTGAAATTGTTACTTCCCTGCACTGATGAGAGCAATAAGCTTGAAACGCTAGCGTCTGTAGGTATAAATAATTTAATATTTATTTATAAATATTATATATATATATATATATATATATATATATATATATATATATATAAATGATAATTTATTTCATTTTGACTACGAATTGATTTGTTTCACGAGAGCGGTTTGTGTGGGTCCCGTTCTTCAGGTCTTAAAATAAAATTATGCCTGTTAGAATAAGTTCACAATCACACAAAGTTTTATGACAGGAAGTTAAAATGAAAATTGAATATGAATAGAAAGGAAATAAAACAAAACAAAGACAAAAAACACAGACAAAAATATTGATAAAATAATAATGATAAAAAAATAAAATAAACTAATAAATAAATAATAAAATAAAAAAATAAAATAAAAATAAAAACAACAATAAAAACAAAGGACAAAATACAATTGAGAGGAAAAGAAAAATTAATTCATACTCGGATTATATATATATATATATATATATATATATATGTATAATCCAGGTAAAAAATACACAGGGTAGTAATCCAAAGAATTTTAACCGGGTGAAAAAAAAGTGTTCAATATCAAATAAGGCTTTTATATATGATTATTTTTATTTACACAGACATGTCCAAAATCTGCGACACTGGCATATCGATGTTATCGAGTTTTTTTTTTACTTATTATTTTATTTATTTATTTTTTATTTATTTATTTTTAGTTTTTGATTTTGATTCCTAACGGTCCCAACCACGTGACTTTCCAGATTTAAATTTTAAATTTCTTTTCTTTTATCTCCATTTCATTCTTTCCAAATATGATCTAAGGTTAAGATCGGATTCTAACTTTAAATAAATAAATAAAAAATAAAAAACTGAATTAGTTAAAATTTAAAACCTAAAATAGAAATACGAGAAACCACGTGTTAAAATAAATTCGCCCACTGTATTGTCAAAACAAAGGAAACAGGATATAAGAAAATCCATTGTTAACAAAAATAGGAGCGTCACCAACAATGCCTTTGTTCAAGATAAGCCCAACGATCGGCTGAGAGAACAACAAAGAATCTGATTGGTTAACTAGCAAGCCATGTATATATAAACACCTGACAAAAATAACTCCATGCATTTAGCCTGACGATTCCCCCCGGGGATGAAACACGGGAGCGTCTGTATAGCTTGATTGCCATATATATTTTCATTGCTTACTACCTAGCTCTACCTACGTATCGAGCACTGTTGAAGTAAATACTGAAAACTGACACATAAAAAATTATATCTCCTTATAATATTTTATGTGGATACATGAAGTACTTATATATATATATATATATATATATATATATATATATATATCTTAGTCTTCTAAGGTTAAGATCGGATTCTAACTCTGCCTGATGAGA
>OY744541.1:11840635-11893135 GCA_963556195.1 Sepiola atlantica | reverse complement strand
ATGATCGGCTAACATGTGAAACTCCTACGTTTAAAATATATATATATATATATATATATATATATATATATATATATATATATATATATATATATATATGTCAAATGCAGAGAGGTATTTCGTCGCATACTACTCAAAAGTGTGGTTAAGACATAACTAGTCTATCCAACAGATTTCCGTAACCGAAATTATGGGAATATCTAAATGCGATCAACAGTCATACGCCATACTCCATATCGACATAAACATAGGAGAAATTATAATGCGTTATATGTAATTTATTTCTTTGCATATATCATTATGACACTAGCGATAACAAAGTAGAACCAATTCTTTAAAGAAATTATATATATATATGTATATAATTATATATATATTTATGTATATATGTATATATATCTGTGTGTGTATATATGTATATATATGCATATATATACATGTATATTTATATCTGTATAAATATATACATGTATATTTATATATGTATATATACATGTATATTTACATATATGTATATATGTATATGTACATATGTATATATATGCATGTATATATACATATGTATATATATACATGTGTATCTACATATGTGTATATATATACATGTATATCGTAATATGTATATATATACATGTATATCGTAATATGTATATATACATGTATATCTATATATGTATATACATGTATATCTACATGTATATATATACATATATATATCTACAAATGGATATATATACATGTATATCTACATATGTATATATACATGTATATCAACATATGTATATATATACATGTACATCTACATATGTATATATATTCATGTAAATCTACATATGTATATGCACATGTATATCTACATATGTATATACATACATGTATATCTACATATGTATACACATATACATGTATATATACATGTATATATACATATGTATACATACATATGTATACATATATACATGTATATCTACATATGTATACATATATACATGTATATCTACATATGTATGTATATATATACATATATATAGAGATATTTATATCAACATATGTACATATATGTATGTATATATATACATATATACATGTATTACTACATATGTATGTGTATGTATATATACGTATATCTATATGTAGATGTAGATGTGTATATATATATACGCAGATGTATATATATATATGTATTTATATGTATATATATATATATGTGTATATATATGTATATATATATGTATATATGATTGTATATATGTATGTATATATATATATATATATATATATATATATATACATATATATATCCAATATTCAAGAACTCTGAATATATTGAACTTTTAATATCACGACGAGCAATAGAATATTCATGAATGTCTTCGAATCAACTGGCAGGAATTCGTTCATTTATGAGGCTGACTCGAATTTGCATAAAGAAATCGGGTCTTTTAATTTTTGATCAGTCTGGAAAGGAAATAATTAAATCTATTCTTACTTTTTCTTTTGTTCATTTGTCTTCGTAGATTAATGAAGTCGACGTTTACAAAAGTGATTTAAAATAGAAAGAAGAGAACCAGTGGTTTTTCATTGGATTATTTAAAGAAAGAATATATATATATATATATATATATATATATATATATATATATATATATATATATATATATATGTGTGTGTGTGTGTGTGTGTGTGTGTGTGTGTGAACAAGTAAAAGATATAAAGCAATACGCATGAAAATCAAAATAAATGTAAAACTAAATAAAAAGGCAAATCAGTTTTAGATTACTTACGTGTTTCCTTTTTTTGAGACCAACATCAATTTTCTTATGTTACTACTTACTACTTGATGAAGCTTTGAAAAGAAGTCAAAGTGTTATCTCTACATGAATGCAATGGTTCGACCATTTGTCGTGTGTATGTGTATGTGTATGCGTGTGTTACTCGGCTGTACAGGACTTACACACTATTATTTTTGTATTTACTCTTAATCGAATATTTATCCCAATCGAAAACGCAATAACCTCTAACAAAAAAGTTGTATTGTAGATTCTGAAAAAAAAACAATTTCCTTAGAAATTCAAATCATCCAGAATCCATTTGTTTGGTGGTAGTTACAACTTTGTGACGATTTGTTATAAAAAAAAACCAGTTTAGTTACAAACAAAATCAGAAGTAGTAATATCCAGATTAGTTTATATAATCATAGATACATAGAAGAAAAATAGCGTTAAAAGCAAAACGCGTTTCTTTTTTCCATAACTTCATAAGGTAAGATGTTTGACATTGGACGTAGTTCTGAAAGAAACGAAATTTGTTGAACTGTCAAAATTGTTTAAAATTCTGTCCTTTTCAATATATATATATATATATATATATATATATATATATATATATATATATATGAACACTATATGAATCCTATTTCAGAATCGTACCGCGGTTTCATTCAGATGGGTGGACTTTTTACATTTTAAAATGTCTATACTCAAGGTTTCATCAGCGTACTGATATGAAGTCCAAACACGATGAGAAATTGCGTTTATCGATAAACGCCATTACTGATTATTTTGTGCGCTTACGAATTTCTTGGATATAGACTTTTTAAAATGTAAAAATGTCACCTAACTGAATGAAACCGCTGTACGATTCAACTACAAAATGAAGGTAATTTTCCAAGGAGTCAGCTATTGTTTTGGATACGTGTGTGTTTGCGTTGCCTACACGTTGAGAACAGAGCGTGGTATTATTAGAAAATATACCCATCTCGGACGCAATTGCATTTTTTATGAAAATCAGAAATAATAACGGTCCAAGTATCTACAGCTGGGGCAGAGCCACATTAATGCCATGTTGTTTACATCGATGACTACAAGATCTTTTTTTGGGGGGGGCGGCTGAGAATGTTCTGATTATATTAAATATTCCTCCAGTAATACCATACGAATTAATTACTTACTCATTCCTGCAAAACGATTACCTAAAATGACAAGATTTTACCGCGTAACATTTTGGACTGGTTATTTCATAAACGGATATAGCGATAGTTAAACATGTGATAAATTTCCCGTAACAGAATTGTAGTCTTTCTCGTAATATTCTTTGTGTAATTAGATACGGATGGAATCCCATCTGCTTCTGTGCTACATATGGTATCTAGCATAATTCGAGTGTTGTGCTTTCTAATCAGATTCCAGATATAAAGCCCCAATTCCCGCATAAAAGTTGCCATAAATGAAGACAATATCTAACCGGAAACTTTTGGAGCGCGTTATTTCATAGACACATATAGCGATAATTGTAAGCTTCAACGGAGAGCATTGCTCAAAATCGCCCATTTACAATAGTCAACCGTCATTGTGTTTGTCAGCGGAATCTCATTGATATGAAGTCATCGCTTATGCCGCAGGGTATTTTCCAGGGCTTTGATACGATAGAAGTGTTCACTGGAAAGGTTTCACCTTCCTTTCTCTTCCGTTCTTCTACTCCAATAAATGTTATTCTTCTCTAAAGTATCACATCTTCAGAAAGTCTATCTGAGATAATGTCCTTATGTTCATGTTGCAACATTCAAGCACTTTCGCCAGAAGCGCTTTTCTCATTTCACGGCGTAGAATTTATGTACGTGCGTTTACGAATCATTGCGGGAAACCTTGACTTTTCTACGTGTGCTGCTAGCTGTATGAATTCGATGGTTTTCCGTTCTTTTACTCCGTCATAGATTAGTAAACATGTTATAGTTACTAAGTAAATATAAGTAAACATGTAATAGTTTCTAAGTAAATATAAGTAAACATGTTATAGTTAATAAGTAAATATAAGTAAACATGTAATAGTTTTAAGTAAATATAAGTAAACATGTTATAGTTACTAAGTAAATATAAGTAAACATGTAATAGTTTTAAGTAAATATAAGTAAACATGTTATAGTTAATAAGTAAACATGTAATAGTTTCTAAGTAAATATAAGTAAACATGTTATGGTTACTAAGTAATAAAGAGTATTAGATTTTCTGATCGACGATGTGGTTTCGGAAGTTATAATTAATTAGAGTGTGTTTAATGTCGGCAAGTAAACTTTGGAGTCCAAAACCGATGGCAGTTTTAGCGAGTTCTTGTTCACACTTGAACAATACATTAGATCATTGGTCTGCCAACTTGAAAACAATTATAAAATAGAAAAAAACATGATTGTCAATTTTGTTTGATTAAACATGAATCAACGAAGAAATGTTGCCTAAGTATTTATATATATATATATATATATATATATATATATATATATATATATATATATATATATCTATATATATATATATT
The DNA here is from genome assembly GCA_963556195.1 of Sepiola atlantica. Lineage (NCBI taxonomy): Eukaryota > Metazoa > Mollusca > Cephalopoda > Sepiida > Sepiolidae > Sepiola > Sepiola atlantica. The sequence continues at coordinate 11,888,824 of OY744541.1, read as the reverse complement.
GATGAAAATGTTTTTCTAAAGTGCTTAATACAAATTCGATTTTTATAAATGAAATTAAATAAACATTAGAAACAATCTACACGGATCCAGCAACGTTTCGACACCGACACAGCTGGTATATATATATATATATATATATATATATATATATATATATATATATATATATATATATATATATATATATATATGTATTTTGGCAGCATCTGTTCTTTTATACAAGTATCATTAAAAATAACGGACATCTTGTGTCTGGATATTTTTTTCTATGATCCTTACCGTTTTTTTCTGATTAGGTTCTTAGTTTCAGACGGAAACTGACTGATAAAATTGCCAAAGCTTCCGAAAGCGATTTCGGACCCTTCCAGGTCCATCGTCAGTGGAGCAATGTTAACCAGGCATATACCTAGGAGTGAATATATATTCTATTTAGGCGGGAAAATAAAGGACTGTGTTTAATTTAAATTTATATTCATAGGCATTTGAGTATATTAGTACTAATAGTATAATTAATCTTGTTAATAGCTGTTTTTTTGTTTTAATGTATAGGGCTTCGAGTATGTAGAGTTTAAGTGTATTAGTATTTTGTGCGATGATTTTTGTGTTATCTACTAGAAGTTTACGGATATGCAAACGGGGGCAGGAATGCTTTTTATAGAGGTGCTGGGTTATGGCGGAGTCGTTAGATAAATGCATAGTTAATCTTCTGGATAGCGTCGTAACAGTTGACCCTATGTATGCATTTTCATGATTGTCGGAGACACATTCTCCCAAAGGGCATTTAAACTTGTATACGATGCCGGTTCTATCAAGAACTCTAATCCGGGGTGAAGAATTATTATCAACAGCCAGATTGGTAGTTTTAGTTTTATTATAATAGATAATTAGTTTTACTTTTTTGTTTGGGTCGGTGGGGAGTACGTTTTTATCTATAATGTTTTTGAGAACCTGTTCGTCTATTTTATAGTTATGATGAAATTGGTTGCAGTAAAATAGTTTACTAGGATAGATTTCGACCAAGTAAACAGCAATTATCTCCACTTTGCCAGAAACATGGCTCATGGAATGTGAGGACTAAAGGACAAAATAAGGGAATCGAGAGTCACAAGGCTGCTGAAAGTAAACCCAAGGTCCACTTTCTACTCTCCTATGTCTACTATAAAATAGCGATATCACAAAAAATAGAAATCTGTAAACATTATATCGAGAAGTAAGGAAAAATATATTATTTCGATTAAATTTACGTATATTTTAATTTTTTTTAAATACTTTGATGGCTATAATCACAATTATTATTATTATTTTGGGTAATTTTCCCCGTGTTTAAATAATTGTATTTGTTTAATATGTTCTGTATACTTCTATGACAGCTGGCACGTGTGTATTGGTCGGTTTCGCTTTTTGATTAATTTTTAATATTCGAATTAAAATCTATTTAGACACGTATTCATCGGTTGTTCGAGAATGAGTCTGTTTTTGACTCAGCTGTAATCAAAATGGCGTCTTGTCTACATCTCTCAGTAATTCCGTCTGCGTTTTACTTTTTCCTTGTGGCGGGCTTCCCACTCTCTGACTATTTATTTATTTGTTTGTTTGTTTTTTACTTTTATCCAGAATGATATTTTCGTTTTGCAGATGTAGTTGTGGACTGTTTCATTTCGGACGATCGATTTTTTCACATTAAAATCCATCTTTTTTTGTACTCATTTCTGGTCTGCGATACCGACGAGTGAATTACTTTCTATATTTATGATCAGTTGTTAATCATTTACATGCAATTTAGACACTTGTTTTTTTTTTACATTATACTCTTTCTAACATATGAGTATTTTTTTTTCAATTTCTTTTAATTGCTCTATTTATTTCCAATATTTAATCTATATTTAATATATTTTCTGAGCAAAAGTGTGTAGTGAAGCAAGTGTTTCTTAATCATCTATTGTTATGCTTTATACACAACAAATCTCACGTTATATATATATATATATATATATATATATATATATATATATATATGTATATACAGTAGATATCTATCTAGTTATCCATTTTGATATCTATTTTTATGTTTTATACACAAAAATGATACGTGTGCAAGTAAATATCTATCTATCTATTTATCTATCTATATCTTTTACAACAATTACACTGATATCAGTTCTCTGTTATTATGAATATATATATATATATATATATATATATATATATATATATATATATATGTATATATATATATATATATATATATATATATATATATATATGTATATATATATATATATATATGTACACCCACTTGTTTAAATGACTATGTTTTACAAATCGACCCATTACTAAACCTGCACTCATCATTATAGGAGAAGACAATCTCACGATTCGAACCCCGATACGGAAGTCATTTTTTTCCATCTATAACATTACTTGGAGAAGGTACACACTTCCTCGTATGAGTCAGTGTATAGCCGTGTCGGGGAATCTTATTTGGGCTCCGAATCTTATGTTATTTTGAATATTTGGTCAGAGAAGTATCCTCATATCTTGACAAACACTTGTACAGAGAGACTGAAGACACTCGCTGAAGGTGTCAAATAGTTTATTATAATTTTCGTCGTGTTTCATTTTACTTCAGTTGAAGTACACATAAATCAAAGAGCCCCTTTCCTGGGGCTAACACTTGATTTCTATATGAGATACATAGATATTCGAATATTCTATTAAAGTTCTCCTTTCTTTCTAAACCGTGGAGTTTGTAAAGAAGTTAAGAACATTAATTTTCCTCTCCCTATAAGACCAATTAACTATGTTATAGCATATATTGTTGGTTGCCTCTAGGTCTAGTCTGGTTGAGTACCCAGCTAAGTTATGCTACTAGAGGTAACGTTACCTGGAGAAGATGCACGTTACATTGTATGAGCCAGCGTATACCCGTTTCGACGGGATCTTATTTTGCCTTATACTATCTATGCTATATTAAATATTTGGTCAGAGTTTACCTTTAGGAGAATTATCCTCATGTCACGTTGTGCTGACAAATGTTGGTACAGAGAGACCGAAGACTTCTTAGTAGGTAATTCAATGGGTGTGTGTGTGTTAGTGTGTGTGTCGTGAAGTAATTTAATGAAAACTATTTCATGGGATAAATGCAGATAGAACCTGTTCAGTAAACCTGCATAGGCTAAAGCGTATCATTCTTAATCTAATACAAGGAGTGGTTTATTGCAACCAAACTTTGGGCAGTCTAGTGCGAACTAAAATAGTTAAGTTTTTAAATATAATTCTATAGCTAAGGTAATTATTTATATTTGTAGAATAAATTGCTCTCAGAATACATTGCATTATTCTAAGACGATATTACTCTCAGAAAACATTACTCTAAGAAAGAAATTTTACAGAGAGGAGACCTTAATTAAAAATAAACCCTGCTCTCAGAATACATTGTTCTCAGAATACATTGCATTACTCTTAGAAAATATTACTCTCAGAAAACATTACTCTTAGAAGGAAATTTTACAGAGATGGGATTTTAATTAACAACAAAAAAACCTGCTCTCAGAATACATTGTTCTCAGAATACATTGCATTACTCTTAGAAAATATTACTCTCAGAAAACATTACTCTAAGAAGGAAATTTTACAGAGAGGGGACCTTCATTAACCTTAATAAAAAACTAATCTCAAAATACATTGTTCTCAGAATACATTGCATTACTCTTAGAAAATATTACTCTCAGAAAACATTACTCTTAGAAGGAAATTTTACAGAGAGGAGACCTTAATTAACAAAAAAAAACCTGCTCTCAGAATACATTGTTCTCAGAATACATTGCATTACTCTTAGAAAATATTACTCTCAGAAAACATTACTCTAAGAAGGAAATTTTACAGAGAGGGGGCCTTCATTAACCTTAATAAAAAAGTAATCTCAGAATACATTGTTCTCAGAATATATTGCATTACTCTTAGAAAATATTACTCTCAGAAAACATTACTCTAAGAAGGAAATTTTACAGAGATGGGACCTTTATTAACAAAAAAAAACCTGCTCTCAGAATACATTGTTCTCAGAATACATTGCATTACTCTTAGAAAATATTACTCTCAGAAAACATTACTCTAAGAAGGAAATTTTACAGAGATGGGACCTTCATTAACAAAAAAAAACCCTGCTCTCAGAATACATTGTTCTCAGAATACATTGCATTACTCTTAGAAAATATTACTCTCAGAAAACATTACTCTAAGAAGGAAATTTTACAGAGATGGGACCTTCATTAACAAAAAAAACCCTGCTCTCAGAATACATTGTTCTCAGAATACATTGCATTACTCTTAGAAAATATTACTCTCAGAAAACATTACTCTAAGAAGGAAATTTTACAGAGAGGGGAACTTCATTAACCTTAATAAAAAAACTAATCTCAGAATACATTGCTCTCGGAAAACATTGCATTACTATTAGAATAATTTACTCCTAGAAATCATTACTCTTAGAAGGGAAGTTTACAGAAAGTGTTCATTACCTTAAAAAACACCACTCCCAGATTACATTGCTATTGGAACACATTTCTCTCAGAATACATTACTTGTAGAATTAAATTTCACAGCGAGAGTGGGAACATTACTCACAGAAAACATTACACTTAGCAGGGAACCCTACTGAGAGAGGAAGGCATTACTAAAAAGCATTACTCTAGAAAACAACGTTGTAACATTTTCGCGAACAATAGGTAAAAATGACAAGGTGATGGGGGAGGGGGAGGAGAAAACACAGGGGAGACATTGGATACGAAAAGGTAAGAAATAAAGAAGGAGGTGATGTAAAAACAACCCGAGAAATGTGGTTAGGAAATGTATGAGAAAAAGAAAGTGTAGAGAAAAGAATTGCTGAAAAAGATGTGATAGGTGTCCATGAGGAACCCATGGGACAGGGAAACCGATATGCGAGATTCGTGATGATCTTGTGATAATTCAATTTATGCTGAAACAAGGATGTAATGCTATTGTCTCTCAACAGAGCAAAGTGTATTAAAAGGGAAATGCGTGTTATATTAAGCCGGATGAAGAGAAATACAGTAAAGACATTAAAACCTTACTTCTTTATATACAGCGCTAAAAAGAAGGTCTATAATTTCAGACAACAAAAATATGACGTCACTAACAGAAGTATAGGGAAAATATTAGCATATTATTATTATTATTATAATTATTATTATTATTATTATTATTATTATTATTATCATTATTATCATTATTATCATTATTATTATTATTATCAAAATTAAGAAGATAAAAAGACTGGGAAAGAGAATTAAGTCATCATCATTACTGAAATCCTGTGAAGGCGTATAGTGAGGCAAATTTTAGAGAAAACTGAAGGTCGTTAACTCCGAGAAGGCAATAGTAAACGGCTGCTGCTATAACGCAAAATGATTTGTAATGGTGCACGAAATATACGCATAGTACTGGAAATTTAGGGGATACTTGTGTCACTCAGACTCTAGGGAAATCTACCTGTTTTAGTCAGTGGGTGATCACCGGTAACACGTTGTGTGAACACTCCCAGTTATACTACTACTACTACTACTACTACTACTACTAATAATAATAATAATAATAATAATAATAATAATAATTATAATTATTATTATTATTATTATTATTATTATTATTATTATAATTATTATTATAATTATTATTATCATTATTATTATTGTTTTTATTATTATTATTTTTTAATTATTATTTTTATTATTATTATTTTTTGAATTATTATTATTTTTATTATTATTTTTTTTAATTATTATTAGTTTTATTATTATTATTATTATTATTATTATTATTATTATTATTATTATTATTATTATTATTATTATTATTATTTTACAAAGCCACAATCCGCCCATGCATGAAGTAACGACAATTGTGTTTAATGAAACGTGTAATAGTTGTAGACATGTAAAACAAAATAGGTAATGAAGAAAACAAATATTCCTTAAATAAATTGCAACCTTATACGACGGCATCTCTTCGCAAACCGGCTAGGTCTTTCCTTTTCACATTTTGAAGATATATTTCGCAGGAAACATCTGATATGCAACATTTATATCTCAAAGTTACTGTATTAGAACCACGTATAACAATAGAAGGAGAATATCTATCAGACAACTTACTAACCTTGAAGGAAGGGGTAATTAATAATTTGTTCGTGTCGGAGCAAAGAAGGGTGAACATTTTCTAGCTTCAAAATTGTTATGAGATCGGAAAACAACGCAACCACAAAGAAATCGGCATTCGCTAGCAGGAGCAACTGACAATCAGTATATTATTAGACATACGTCGGGCAAGTGTAGTATCTGTTCTTTCTCGGTATGCTATCGTTTGGGGCATTGCATCCTCTTTCGAAAGCGGAGAAGCTTTCGTCTGCTATTGTAAGAGAAGACGGTTCCATTATTAGTCGCTAGACGCGTCATTCATTTGTAGAGTTGAGTATCGACGGGACCTTAAAGGTATTGAGCATACATCCAAAGTTTCTCTTTTTAGGAGCATGATTTGCCCTACATGAAAAAAACACACTTTAGTTTTTAGTTTTAAAGAAGGGGGTATTTCTAACGTGTACATTCCCCCAAAAGGAAAATTATAGCTGTTATTGTGCAAACTACTTCGATGGATGTTTTCACGTCAATAGCTGACCAAATCATCTAGATGTAAACCATTCCTGTTGCTACAACCACGCACCAGAGACATAGCGATACGTTAGAAGGTGAAATGTCTATTCTAACGAAACGGGTATACGTTTTAATAGCTACTAGACGTTACCAGCTCCTTGATCGGTGTTAGTAAAATATCTGGGTATGTCAATTCCCATCTTTACCTTGTTTCTACCACTTCATAAATAGCGTTGTCAAATAAAACCTAATTCGCTTTGAACTATTGCCGAATATCATTTATCTACTTTTTTTTATGGAAATCGCTCTAGACAGGGCAGGAAGCCACTTGATGTAAAGGGCTATTAAATACTACTTTAAGGTAAAGAACAAGCCAACGCTAAGTGTTAGGTAGATAAATTCCAACCCAGAAAACAGCAATTCTTCCCCATTTGTCAGAAACATCGCTCATTAAATATGAAGACCAAAGATTAAATCAAGGGAGGCAATAGTTACGAGGCTGCTGAAAATAAAACCAAGTTAGTCACTTTCTACTCTCGTTTCGTTACAGATTATCAGTAAAGGTCACTTAGTTAAAACAATATGTGTATAATGTGTTTTATTATTTGGTTTTGTTTTTTTAATTTTTTAAACACTTATCTATTTAACATTCCTTTTTAGACTGTAATAATAACTTCACTTTTTGATGAAACCGAATATATATTTTTTCTCTTTCTCAATTAAAAAAAAATTAAAGCAATATTTGCGTATGAAAAATTGGTATAATAACTATAATAATAACTATAATAATAATTACTAGCGGGACCCGTGTAAATTACACGAAATGATGTTTTCAATATTAATCATCTTGTTCTAACCTATACATGTTTGAATCAAATATAAGATCTGACTTGTATATTTATTTAAAAAATGAACAATACATGAAACAATTTACAAAACTTCTTTATATACAATATTTCTAGTGAAGGTAATACTTCGACGACTAAACCTTACTTTGTAAATGCTTTCGATTAAATAAAAGTTGGCTTCAATTCATGAGTAGCATACAAAGATTCGGAAGGTCGTTGCTTTTGATGTAAGCGTGACACAAAATAACACACGTGCTATCGTATTAATATGTGTTTTACCGGTCGTCCCCTCCCTACCTTCCTCCCTCTCCCTTCGATGTAGAAAAAAAATCTTAGAGGTTGGGCCGACGTCAAAACCCGACGTCAAAATCATATGTCGCTAACCGTTGCGCTAAAGGGAAATAATTGAAAACATTACGAAAATTAGGTGACTTGAATGATTTTCCAAATCTAGGTGCGGCACGCATGCGTAGAACTGTTGATGTAAGCGTGACATACGAACACACACGCTATCGTATTAATATATAGATAATAATAACTATAATGATAATTATAATGATAACTATAATAACAACGATAATGCGCAGACAGCGCCGCGCATTACTATCATACTCTTTGCTATACACAGTGCCCCTAAATAGTAAAGCTTTAGGTGACTTTAATGTAATAATGAAAGTGTTATAATTCATTTATTCATTTCGTATAAATCAGATTATTATATTTTTGGCATTGGTTTCTGCCGATAGCTTTTTAGTTTGTTTTTATGGAAATCGCTCCAGACAAGGCATGGAGCCACTTGATGCAAGCAGCTAACAAGAACAAATATGTTTATCGCAAACACAGAAGATGCCCATAAGCTTTAGCATTGAAAATGCCAACGTTATAGGTAGGAGGAAAACAGTCAGCAGGAAGAGAGTTTCACAACCCTGCGGTTCTTGGAAAGAAGTTACTGGAATAGGAAGCTGTATTACAATGAGGTATCAAAACAGTGAATTGATGGAGACCACTAGATCAACGAGTCAAACGAATTGGAACAAAAGAAGCGGGAAATAGATCACATCATTCTGACGAATACATGCCATAATAGTAGTTAAAATTATTTCTAGAAAACCAGCGGGTAGGAAAGGGAATACATGAAGGTTGCCAACATCCTTAGTCAAAGTGGTTCTGTGGAAAGAACGGTCAGTCCGTGTCGTTAACCACTCAGCAACCGTCACACCCCAGTAATTATTAAGAATAATTAAATAAATAAATAATTAAATAAATAAATAAATAAAAATAATTAAAACAGTTGTCTACGGTTCACTTTAATGCATAAGTTTTTCTAGCTAGGAGATCTTCTATGCATGTAAATGAAGCTGTCTTACAGTAGAATATTAACAGAAACTCGCGCCAAAAGAAACTTAAAATTCACTATCGAGCAAATTCTGAAGGGTTTGAATTATCTACTAGACACCACCCTTGAATGTCTTCGGTCTCTTTGTACAAGGGTTTATCAGGACAACCATACAATGGGATACTTCACCCTACAAGTAAACCCTGACCAAATATTCAAAATAACATAGTATTTGAAACCCAAATAAGATACTTTCGACACGGCCCATACGAGGAGTAGTGCAACTTTTCAAGTAATGTTACCTTAAGTAACAGCACGTAGCTGGATACTCCACCAAACTTGATAAATTCTTGTTCTGGAATCCGCTAAGACCAAAAGACCACATAAAAATTTACTATGACATAATTAACTGATCAATTGTGGAGAAAAAAATTAATGTACTTTACTTCATACTAAATCAATGTTTGAGAAATGAAAGGGGACCTTTGATAGAATATTCGAATATCTATGTATCTCATATAGAGATCAAGTGTTTGCCCCATGAGGGGGTTCCTTGATTTATGAGAACTATGACGGAAGTAAAATGAAACAAGAAATAGAAGTCCGCTGGAAGGGCAATATATATATATATATATATATATATATATATATATATATATATATATATATATATATATATATATTACAGAAGGAAAGATAAAGATAAAAAAATTGCATAAAATTACATAAAATTGATACAAATGTTATTACATCGAAAGTTCAGATGCAAGGAGTTACATTAATTCTTAAACCATGTGTTTTCAAAGATAAAACTATTCTATATATATATATATTGTAACGAACCTCATTGTGGCACAAACATCGACAAACACTTTTCTACAGATAAGACATTTGAATTTGCGATTGTAGCTTACTTTGAAAATCCGCCATAATAAAGGCTAACACAATATCCCTTAACATTCAACTAAGATAGGACACCCATAACAGCAATTACCTATATCCTTGCTGCTCTGGGTGCCGGGGTTGCCTTACAGTTGTGCATGTCTAACGAGTAGATCCGATCAAGGAGAAAACCCCCATGTATACCAGAACAACCTGAAGAACGATCTCTGCGGTCTCTAGCTTAACTAGATGAACAACAACCAGCAGCAATGCGATACGAGTACTTGAGCAACTTGATTAGCTTTTAAAACTCTTGCCATCCACACTAACTAATACTTGGGACTAGTGGGTAACAACTTACATACGAAGTAACACCCATCCCCTCGCAGAAAAGAAAATAACGGCACGGAAACGTTGATAATCTGCAGAGAATTTCTCACCTGGGGACGGAACCCAAGTTATATTAATATTAGAAAGATTTGTCTGACTGGAGATAAAACTTGACGTACGGAAATTGGCACAAACGTGAATTGCATATCAAACCGTAAATCTACCTAGACACACGCACACACGCACGCAAACAGCCGGAAGAGATATCGTCTCACGATCACATCAATATTATCAAACAAAAACAAACAGTCTTTTCAGACAGGTCGAAACCGATCTTCGTGGATACAACGTTTGATAGACACACAAAACAAAATAACCAGACAAAATCAACATGTACAACAAGCACATCTGAAAATGGCCACAGGAATATCAGCACGCCATATACGCTGACCAAAGAAAATATCCACTGTTATCACAAGAGCAACTATATCGAAAGACCATAACATTATTTCCGCGAAGAGAACGATGCAATCGTCGCTAACTAGTAACGCTAATAAAGATAACAAGTAAATTCTTTAAATAAATTGTAACTCAGACTCTGTGAATAGAAATCCTTACTATGCGTACGCTTCCCGGCCTTTTGGCCAGGATCAAAGTGTAGTATCTGTTCCGATGGATACTACACCCTATAGACCGGTATCGTCTTGGCTTTCAGGTCTTAATTCCGCCGGTCTATGGGTTTGTCCTGTGCAGATCTAGGAGGTCCATCCTCCCAGGCTTTGCCTCCCCTCTTTGGGGTGGAGTAAGTTTATCGCTTACTGTCTGAGGCGCCCCTACCGGGGAATACCAACGTGGCTGCCCAGGCATTTTTTGTAGGCCAGAGTGCTCACCTTCATGGGCGGTGTACTTTTCAAATCCTACTTTCCCAACCTTGTGTCACATCTTACCGCTGTGGGAGGAAGATAAATACGAAACATTATTTTTTCCTTTTGGCCAAGATCAACGTGTGGTATCTGTTCCGATGGATACATTGTCCTGTGCAGTTCTAGGATGTCCACCCTCCCAGGCTTTGCCTCCCCTCTTTGAGGTGGAGTAAGTTTATCGCTTACTGCCTGAGGCGCTCCTGCCGGGGAATACCGACGGGGCTGCCCGGGCATTTTTTGTAGGCCAGAGTGCTCACCTTCTTGGGCGCTGACTTTTCAAATCCCACTTTCCCGACCTTGTGTCACATCTTACTGCTGTGGGAGGAAGATAAATAGAACAAATCCTTCCTATATAAAATACGGTTATACTAATTCAATACATTTTTTTTTACTTCCTTTTCATTATTAGAAATAGTTAATCATCATTAAATTATCCTCTTATTAATATTTCCACACATTCACATCGATTCTACCCTCTTACTTTCTGCCTTATCAGTCCTCAATTGTATTCCAAGATATTAACTAATTTCGTATGAAGTTATTTCGAAAAATAAAGACTACATATTCAATTTAATCATATGCGATGATTGGATGGTTCTGTGTTAGTATGTGCGCTCTTTTCTCAAAACGTACTATTCGGTGGTGATATTGTCTATATAAACAGGGATATGCCCCCTTTTGTATGGCTTCTGTGGATAGATGCAGTGTATAAAATCTCGTAATGCCGAAAAATGATCAGATTTGAATCTCAGTTTAAAGCATCTAGTCACGCTTAGTAACCGTGATACAGCGACACATTCGGTTTCCAGATGACTAAATACACTCCATCCTTTGTTACTCGGTTACTGTGCTTATATAAATCGCCAGTTGCCATAAAGATGATGCAAATCTTTGAAAAAAGCGAATAGAGCTCTGTCAGTGGCTGATATTATTCATATATGAAGTACAATTTTCTTTCCTCGTGGTATGTGAGGACGGCGCAGTGGATAGAAGCTAATCCTATCGGAAAACGTCCCGATATCGATTTTAGCATCAAATATCGATTGTATTATGAAATACTTGCCATTCTAGCCTTATTGTCATTAAGGGTATGACTACATATCAACTATGCCATTTCATTATCAAATCACTACAGTGTAAATCTCTATGTATTAGTGGATGAAGTGTGTGAGGTGCGCTGAAGAAAAATTCCTACCAGTAAAATACATAGTCCTGTTGTGCTCGCATACCCTTAATGACGATAAAAGTGTAAACATTTGGCAATTTCCTTGCTTTTGTACATTTTGTGTATATGAATTTTCATCTTAACCCTATTAATGGCATATGATTTCAGTATACTAGCATTTATCATGGAATGTCAATATAAATTCATCGTTTAGATTACTAAAAAATGTTGCTACTCAATTTAATGGCGCATTGTGTAAAAACGATGCTCATGTAGGATCCACCGTTGACCTAATATGTACGATCGCAGACTATTAAATCAGCTACAGCTAGATCAAATCCCATCGAAGCAATTGAGCTCAATGGCGAACTGATCCGTGTCGGAATGATCGAACATACAACCCAACATCAGTTTGTTTGATCAACTGTTTCGTTATCTGCGTCGGGAAATGTGTTTGGCGTTCATAAATTTCAATCGACTTTTTTTGCTTGTTTTCTCCCGCTTGTCTTACCTTCTACGAGATATTGATCATTGATCAAACACCAAAGGTCGATCAGTTACTGCAAAGGATCAAACATCCAATGATTAGTGGTCGAAATGATATCGATTAGTTTCCTTAAATGTTCATGGAACATATGAATCTGTCGGAAGATGAACAGAGATATTACACACGGAGAATGGTGGAATATATCCGAAACTAGTTCGATTATCGGAGTGGGTGCATTCCCTACGTTTAACCACACTGATGAGTCGTAGAAGACAAGACAGCTGGCTGTGCATGATTACACTTATATATATATATATATATATATATATATATATATATATATATATATATATAGGGTGGGCAAAAATAAGGGTCCTATTTTTAAAAATTCATAACTTTTTTATTTATTGATTTAAAAAAAAATTTTTTTTAGAATAAGTAAAGGACCCCTTCCGAAGCAAGCATGAGCCGTATTAGCCCTAAGAAACGTACCCTCATTTAGAAAACATTATTTTTGCTTAAAAAACTCAAAACAGTGTAAAAAACAATACTTTAGTTTTAGTAAGTTTTAAGAAGTGTTTTTCGGCTAAAATTTGTTTTGTTTATTTCAAAAAATCTCGGAAGGGTCAGTCTACACACACATAAAGTTTGGTGAGTTTAACTTTTATTTTGTGGAAGTTATTCAAATTCAAGTTATTCACATTTAAAGATAGGACCCTTATTTTGGCCCACCCTGTATATATATATATATATATATATATATATATATATATATATATATATATATATATATATATATATATATATATATATATATAAATAAATATATATATATATATAAAATAGGTCGTTCAGTTTTAAAGCATTGCTGGGTTTGTATTATAAATTGAAAATATAAGCCATTAACAATGCAAGATAAATTTATTATTATTATTTTTTTAGATTAATCTTATTAATTTCGCAATAAAATTCCATCATCAGAGTTGACAAGCATTGTGTCATATTTTTTTTTCATCAAAAATCAAAAACAAAAATAAACAATATTTTTTCTTTTGTTTCTTTGATAAATGTCCTTGGTGTGATGTTTCCACGCCGATGTCGTTGGCGGTTATGAATTCAAATTCTGGTTGTCGAACGAAGTAAGGCATTGGCGTGCTCGTAGTTAATAAAATAGGTAGTTCAGTTTTAACGCATTGCTGGGTTTGTGTTATAAATTGAAAATATAAGCCATTATCGTGCAAGATTAATTTATTAAATTAATCTTGCATTGATAATGGCTTATATTTTCAATTTTTATATATATATATATATATATATATATATTTATATTTACATATATAAATATGTATGATAAAAATGTTATTTATTCACATAAATATATGTTTCGTCTTATTAAGACTTATCAGTGTGAAAAGGTAAAGCTATGCTTATTTATTATTCTATAGTGTTTACACTTCCTTCTAAAAGGAGCGAACGACGCAATATTGCTTTGATTCAGAAGCTTTTCCCGTTTCCTTACAGATTTCGTTACCTTTGAAGCAATTAAATATTGTATAAAAATATATTATTTATTTACTTCCATACATATATGTTTCGTCTTAGTAAGACTTATTAGTGTGGCTATATAATAATGTTAGAAATCAAAACGCGATAAACATCATTTTAAGAATGACAAAGCTATCGCTACAAAAGTGTTTCATTTTCACATGTAACCAAACTCAAAAATAAATGTTTACATTATGTGATTTCGGCATAAGTTTTATTGATTGGGAGAGTAATAAACTTTTAGTTAAAGTATAGAGATTATATGTTCGTCCTTTGATTGTTTAATTCATCAATTAAAATGATGTTATCGCGTTTTGCATTCGAACTTTTTATTAATATATATATATATATATATATATGTATATATATATATATATATATATATATATATATATATATATATATATATACATATACAAGTCAAACAATGAAGATAAATATTATATCTTCATATTATATCTTATCGTGATAATGAAATGCTCGATATACTTGATAGAGCAATAATATTAGAAAATGAATGATGGAAATAAAATTTGATGAAATACAATATTTATTAATTCATCAAATATTGAAACAAGGAAATATAAACAAATATTTTTGCTTAATCCATGGATTTTCAAAAAAATCTATTTTTTTTCAAAGAAAAATCGGAAGAAAAAATCAGCAAAAATTGTATTACTGTTTAGCAAATATTTAAACATTTAAAAAGTACTGAGCAAAAAAACAAACTATTTTCAATGACAAATATAAAAATATAATGTGTCCAATGAGCTGGATAGCAGAAGCAGTTATAAGGAGAACATGGGATTGTAATCCATAGAATCCGAACAGTAAGACGTCTGAGTTTAAAATATGAAAAAAATAAAGATCCAAAATGAAAGCCCCTTCATGACTCATCCCTCCAAAAAATATAATAATATATCACTGCAGAATGTTCGTAAGAGATAAAAAAATAAATACTTTCACTGCAAATCAAGAACTTCCTTAGCATGACTAAGACTATTACAAGGGTTGTCCAACGGAAAAAAATATGAAGTGAAATCAATTCAACATCTAAATCGAATTTAAATAAAATATAAAAACTAGAGAGAGAGAAAAAGAAAGAACGAAAGAAAAGAATAAACAGATAAGAAAATGTATCAGTGCAATAAAAGAAAAGAGGGAGAAAAAAAGAAATACAATAGATATTAAATTTTCAATAAATGTGGAGATGGATTATATCAATATTGATGAGAAGGTATAGGAAATTAAGGACGGTGAAATAGATATGTAAATACATATAGTAAGAAGGATTGAGAGCGATATATGGGATTGGAAAAAGGGAAAACCAGAGGTTAGAACATACATAAAAGTCAAGCAAAAGCGTTAACGGTAAAAATATTTAAAGTATGATTCAATCGTTTGAAATATGACAACGTAAATGTGAATCTCAAGAAAATCTAAAATAAACGTGTAATGTTCTTGCATACAGAAAAGTGTTCAAATGACTTTTCCGTTGTGCAATGTCAATAATCATCGGGTTATAGTGTGTGAGAAAAAGGGGATATGTTTTCTGGGCGAGAGACGGATAGGCTATAGAACAGCTGTATCTTGCAAACTAATTTGCATACGTGTGACTAGGTGTTATGAATCACCTCCTCCCTCTCATGGTGTGTTCGTTTGGTGTTTTTTTTCTGCGTGTGTGGCTAGGTGTTATGAATCACCTCCTCCCTCGCATGGTGTGTTCGTTTGGTGTTTTTTTTCTGCGTGTGTGGCTAGGTGTTATGAATCACCTCCTCCCTCTCATGGTGTGTTCGTTTGGTGTTTTTTTTGTCTGCGTGTGTGGCTAGGTGAAAGCCGCACGCATTGGCAGTGGGGATCCACGATACTTAAAGTAACGAACGTTCGTTATAGCGGAAATAGACACTCCCTAATCGATATTGCTCACGGTGTTTAGTGGCTCGGCCAGATAGCAAGTATCAGTTAAGGTTATCTGATCCTTGATAGTGTCGAGATCGCAAAAGGCAGTGTTTTGCGAAAACACTGCAAGGGCTCGACCCGACTGTTCCCCTGTCGATAGAAATTAAGGAAAAATGTCGACAAGTGTTCAGTCTTCTCTTGTATAAGTGTATTTGCTGTTTTTTTTTCTTTTTTTCAAACCGAGGTAAATGTTAAATTCAAATACGTATAACATTTAAACTTCAGCATTGCGTTACCATCGTCAATCTTTGAAATAGTTGATGATGTACTAAAATGAAGGCGAGTTTTGAACTAATTGAAAATAAGAATCCCGTTTTTAAGAGAAAACGAAGTGTACCATTTGCCTCTCTTGAAAGTATTAATGCAGAAATAGACCGGTTGGTGGAGAAAGGTATTTTAACACCAGTTGACTACTCGGAATAAGCGGCCCCAACCGTCTACGTGAAGAAAACATCTGGAGAGATCAGAGTATGTGCCGATTTCTCAACCGGTTTGAACGATGCGCTGAAAGATTATCACTATCCTCTGCCGACACCAGAAGAGGTTTTCACAAAATTAAACGGTGGAAAACTGTTCTAAAAAATTGACTTGAGTGAAGCCTATCTGCAAATACCTGTAGAGGAAGATAGCTCTAAGCTTCTCTGTATTTCGACACACAGGGGACTACTAAAGTTCAATCGTCTCCCTTTTGGAATTAAAGTGATCCCGTCGTTTTTTCAGCAGGTAATCGACACGATGTTGAGCGGGCTCGATTTTTCGATCGGCTACCTTGACGATATCTTAATGAAAAGTACGAACATCGGGGAGCACCGTGAGCACGTAAACAAAGTATTCGAAAGGATAAGCGATTTTGTTGCTATTTTATTTTGGTCGTAAAATAAACATTTCAATTTATAATCTTGAAATTAAGAAGAATTATTTTTCCAAAGAAAATGGCGAGTATTTCATATTGTAGCTTAATGTAATATTAATTATTCTTTTATTTATGTGAATCAGTAGAAAGTAAGGTTAATTAGTTTAACGAGACTTTGTTTAAACTCAAGGTTCATCTAATGGGTCGTGTCGCTGGTTATGAGATAACAGCTAATTAATTAAGTATTGCTTGTTCGGTTCATGAAATAGCCAGTATCGTTTGACAAACAAAAATGCGAATAAATGATTTTACGATGCCGACTATCAAGAAAAAATGGTTAGTTGTAGGTTTTAGTTTATTTTAGTTTATTTTAGTTTATTTATGGGCAAACCAGCGGAAGCATGATCGACCACAGGTTAGGCCTTTGAACAAAAGAAAAGACCATATAGACTTCCTAAGATCAAGTGCTTATCTCAAGCAGGAGGAACGCTTGTGTAGTCTTTCACAAATGATATTCGAAGACAGAACGATAAATTACTCAAAATTAAAAATCACGGAATCAACTAATCTTGGACCGTTTACTAATGAAACATTATCAACTTTCAATTAATAGGTGACAGTCGTGAAGTCGATACCAACGAAGGTTAAAACCTACATTATCAAGTTGCAATTATGTCGGCTCTAAAAAGCACTTTCGTTATCGAGCTTAACAACTGGCATGTAGTTTTTTTTTTCATCATCTAGTCGTGGTAGTGTCACAGATTCTTCTTACTTACTCCTGCTATATCACTCTATACTCCATCCCACTTAGTATGTCTTCATATGTGAATTGTGCGTCTTCTGCTCGTTGCTTCATGTAGGTTCGGTGCGGTCTACCCACTAAGCCACATCCCTGTTCAGGCATCCACAAAAGAAAATCGCTGATGATTCCATCTTTAGCCATCTAGCAGTGTCGAACAAATCTGATTCTTCTCTCTTAAATAAAGGCTGACATCTGAGAAATCCGTCTGTAGATTTGCTTTCTTGTAAGGTGCTGTCTCCAAGAGATGCTGAGAGCTGCTTTTAGCCTTCTGATGTATATAGTATCACTTTTATTCTTCAGTCTTTTAGTGAAATCCCAAGTGCTACTTCCATATACAAAAACTGGTGTAAAATGGCTTCTTAGAAGTAGCTGATATAACAATCGCTTCTTAGAAGAACCTAATTCTAGCTAGAATTGGCGAACCCAATGCCAATAAAAGAATCAAGCTGCCCAAAAGTCGTACTATGGCAATTCATATTAATGTACGTATTTAACATTTAATTGTATGCAATTAGTTAAAATGAGTCACTTTTTTATTGGCAGCTGAGTGTATATTCTCAGTTTATACCTTTTGCCACGATACAAGCCCGTAAATGTACAGAATAAAAGCGATAGAATTTTAACACTGCATAGCCTATACCATAGCAAAGATTTCTATTAGGCTCTTCGACGAACAGCACGCTCCCTTGAATATAAACCTAGTCAAACAATACAACATCAGCAGTACAAGTAACATCTTCTAGTACTATTAATGTCACATCATAGCCATTTTTATCGTTCCTGGCTTTATTTTCGTTTCTTTTACTGCGTGCAATCTCTCTACATGCACTGTATTTTTGTGGCTTTTTTATCTCACACTTGTCTTTGCGTTATATATTCAAACATGTACATATGAATATACTTGCGAATACGCGTATACCCCGGATGCTGGATGTGAATGATAATACTTTGTTACTACTTATGAAGGATAATTATTGGCCATGTCGGTCATCCGTAACTATAACAGTATGATGTTTATAAAGAAAGGATTGTATGGAAAATGTATAATCCGCTATAACAACAGAGACATCAAAGAAGAAGATGGAGAGTGCGATTTGGGAGTGGGGTTTGATAATACATTTAAGGCAAATAATCCTATTTTGACCATTGTATCGAGGGCAAATAGAATGATCGGGTGGATGGTTAAGAATATTATTTCGAGGGAGACAAATGTTGTGTTAAGGATATATAAAGCTCTAATACGACCTCATATAGAATATTGCACCCAAGCCTGGGTTCCAGCGACTAGATATTGAAATTGGAATGTAATATTGAAACTGGAAGGCGTACAAAGACGGGTGACAAAACTAATAAGTAAAGTAAAGGAGTTCAGTAACATGGAGTGATTGAACAAATTAGGATTGACTATTTTGATGGAGAGAAGAATGAGAGGTGATATGATTGAGCCTTTCAAGATAATAAATGACATTTCTGACTATAGTGGATATTTTTATAGTATTTATCCTAGATCTGGAAGCTAATTGTCAAGGCAGTTTTCAAAAACTTGATCTGTTAACTAGTTATGTTTTTTTTGTTCACAGAGTAATATGTTTTTGGAATACGTTGCAAGATCGGATTAAGAACAGCAATAGCATGGATACGTTTAAGATGAGGTTGGATGAATTCAGAGAAAGTAGTAGGAGGGAGAAATTGAGAGGGCACTTTTGGGAGTTATCAAATGAAATATTTAACAGAATTTGATCTGGATATAGATACTGTACTAAGAGTTTGATTTATTTAACAGTTGAATTGAGAGGATATTTAAAGGGAGATGCCCAAGGAGGCATAACACACAAATAAGTAAATAAATAAATAAACAACTTCTTCCACTCCTGAACAACACATTAAGATTTTAAGCTACGTTGCACTCGGCTTCATCATTTTTTTCGTGGAATCATATATAAAATAATAGTTCTAAACCACATGTTTATTAAACATTCGTAGTTTTCACGAGTAATGGAATGTAATAATGGTCTATTTCGAACATCCGTTACTATAAACTTCTTTTCTTTATAAATTAACGTTGGTATGGCTTATTGTTAGACTGGGCTGTAGTTTAGGAGAGATGACGTAAAAAATAGGATAGTTGGGCTATCAGTATCTATGAAAGTCATGTTTCATTAAAGAATGCTTGCGAAGTGGAGCACTTCATGCGACTATGACTGTTAACTATTAATCTATAAAATATGCGTGTTAGATATGTGTTCTATCTTGAGTCCGCGTAAAAGAGTTCAAAAAGGTAAAGCAGTCGTAAACAATATAGCAAGTAACCAATATTATATTAAAACGGTAAAAAGGTACAACGTTATACTAGCAATATATAAAACACGTTATACTAGCAATATATAAAACACACTTTCGCTTATCGATCTAAAACCAAGTAATCATCATTATAAAAAAATGAGATTTTCTGTTTCGGAATTTTGTTAGATAGGATTGATAATTTGTATGTATATTATTTGAATTATTCGGAGAACTGTTCAATTTTAGGATATTAATCTCACAACGTTTCGATCGATTTAACCGCCGATGATCTTCAGGTTCGTCTTACAAAACTTGGGAATCTTTACGGGAGTATTTATTTAAATCCACGGGAAAAGCTCGCCCCCATTCCCCCAGCAATGACCGGGTAGATGTATTAAGACATTCGTTATTCATAAGAAAAGTAGACAGTTGTATTTGGTTTTATTTTCGGTAGCCTCGTAACTCTCGATTTTTTTGTCCTTTACTCCTCACATTCCATGAGCGATGTTTCTACTTCTTCTTCTTTCATGTGAATCAGATGCATTGGCATTAGTTTCCCCGATGTTTTTCTAGTTAGAATTTTTTCTGGGAAGACATCGAGTCATTACGGGAAGGACCACGAGAAATTTTGCCAACATTCCTTAGTGAAAGTAGTACTGTGGAACCGACTGGATTCAAACTTGGAACACCCAGGTCTTCAGTCCGTGTCGATATTCACTTAACAACCGTCAGCGATATTTATGACAACGAGGGACGAGTTGTTATTTTCCGCGTCGGAATCTATCTAGCTAACACTAATCATTGGCTAGTTTTTGACCTTGAAGTAGTATTTGTTTAGCTCAGTACATCAAGTGGCTTCATGCCTTGTCTGGAGCGATTTCCATAAACAAAGTAACTGTGTTTTAAGTATCACTTGTACTGAAGATCGAACCAATAAACAGAAGAGCTTTAATTAAAACTGATTATTATTTATTACTGATTATTCAGTTAAAACTGATTATTACTTAGCCATTGATCCGTGTTGCGACGGCACGGATTCCCGAGTCCAATAAGACGCGCCTCGAGAAGATCAGAGATGATATCGGCCGAACTGTTAGTAGAATCATATCTAAAATGAGAAAAGTTGCTCGAATGATCCAAATAATACAAACCAAACTTACTAGTTACCAAGTAATTTAGTACGAAAAATAAATTAGTATAGTTTTTTTTATGATAATTAAATCGGAAGATGTTCATTGGTCAATTTATTTTTCTTTCACTGACCGCACTGAACCACAGACTCTTTTTTTTCGGAAAAGGTTGTTATAATTACAATTACCATGTTCTTAGAAATTCCATCATTCATATAACTTGTTGACAAGTAAGATGAAAGTAATTTCGAATTACTTCTCGATCTTTTGCGAGTAGATTTTAATTTGGTAACATCTGTTTTTAATTTACAAAACTCCAAATTGCATCGTATTTATTTACAATGTTTCTTTTATCGCTAATGATCATAAACATTTACGGGGTCTTTTATTTCTTCTTCTAATTAAAAAACGCGAAAAACTACAGAATCAAAAACATGTGGTATTAATTACACAGTCGTTATCTTCTATAGTAAAGTAGATCAAATGAATATTTCGTATGAAAAAGCTCATAATCAAAATCAGATTTGATTGAATTAAATAGGATCATTTTAATCTAAGTATATTAATTAATGAATTATTGCTTCTAAAGTGCCGGTTCTAATCCAATAATGATTTCGTTTCGTTCCGTTTCACCATTTTGCGATAATTTGTAAGATCATATGTGTATGCACGTACGTATTCGACTTTCACACACATTAAAAAAAATGATATCGTCTGATATTAAAAAAAAAGGATAAGATGTCGCTGTTAGTGAAATATTTGAATTCTACTTATTTTAAAATAACTCGTTTCCAAATCAAATTTAAAAAATTACATCGTTGTTGTTGAATAAAAAGTAGCGTAAGTTATATTTGTTTATATGATATTTAAGGCATTGGTACTTCTGCAACGAAACATGTTTTCTTTATTATTTTTTAGAAGAGCGAATCGAAAGGGTAGATAATTCGAACTGTGTCTTAATTGTTTCTTAATTTTTACGGTATCTTTTATTTATTACATTGTTAACTAAAAGCACAGAATAGTTAATCAAACCCCCACCTCGCTATGTTAAGAATGGGTTTCTAAATTATAACGATATTATTTCAGCCCGGTATCTTCTTACAAATTCTCTGTCCTCTCTTTCTGTGAGAAAAAAAATCGAATATAATCGTTTGGTTATGAGTCCCCTTAAAATAATTTGAATTATCTCCCCTTTCGATGCACTCTTCTAGAAATAAGGAAGGAAGTGTGGCTCGTTGTCATAATGCAGAGGAACCAAGGAAATTGTAAAATACAAAATTTAAATGATTTTATTTTTGATCTGGTACAAATGGCTACTGAAATTACGTTATAATATCAAAACAATCGAAATCTTTAAAAGAATCAGATATAAGAATTATTGGAGCGGAATAATATCTGCATAATTACAAAATTAATAACTTAATAAAAAATAACTGAATAAATACTGTTTATAACCATCCTAATAACATAACGTATCCTCCCCAGTACACTTAATACCTATATTAACCCATAGCACTTATTGTAAATTGAGAACTAACATTACACCCCACCGATCCTTAACTGCTCTACTTTCAACACCATAATTCTTACTCAACATTATAATTCTTATTTCTTTTCCTTCATTTTTTCTTTTTTTCTTTCATTTGCCAACCTTCGCATACCCTCTTCCATTGCTTTTTATACTTGTTATCTTTATCTCCCTTGTATCCATTCCATCGACTTGGTATATGCTTCTATCTACCGACAATATCTTCCTCGTAGATTCACTTTATCTCACCTTTTAACTACGCTCCCTGGTTACTCTTTCAATTGGTCCATCTGCTTCCCCTTAAAAGCTATTTATAACTCCAACGCACTAGCAATACATTTAAATTTACATAATTCAACGCAACCTACCCCATAATACTTATAATAGAAATCAATTGTCACAAACAGTTTAACATTGTCCCCAACATTGTTTCCCAACCCTAATTTTTAGTTATACATTAAGCTTGTCTTATTTAATTATACATTTAACCAACTGGGAATCCTTTTAAAGTCTTTAGAACATTTAACTATGGAAGACTAGTCTTTGCCCGATTTACTACATATTTAACATTTAAACTACGGATTCCCTTTCACTTGAACCCTAATTTTCCCAACCGAAACCCTTTTAAACTTTCGAAATTATTTTAGGCTTTCGTTCAAAATTTGTTTTAATGACGACTCCCCCTCTTTTTTCAAATAATATATACGCTAAATGACCTAAATTTACATCTATGGCCAATCCCCACTCGCATCGGATTTAGTACCTACCAGCAATAACCTTATACCTAGAACCCTCCCCTACCCGCTCTATGCCGTAGCTCATTCAACTAACCCTCCCACCTTCTTCCCTTTATGCTTTACTTTCCATTTTTCCAGCCCCCTTCCTCATTTGGCTTCGTCTTTAACTAAAATATTTTTCTTAGAATTGCTCAAATATTTCACTGCTAACGTCAATTGTACACAATTCATCTCTGGCCCAGGAAGTATTTTTAAAATGGCCCTCATATGAATTCCGATTAAGTGCGCTCCACCTTCGATTTGAACTCAACATCTCACTATTGGAGTTACTGCATTTTTGAATGCTTCTCTATGCTGTCTTCACAAAAAAACCTTTCTTCTCTATCAAAATCTCCTTTCATTGGACACCTTATCAACGGACAATTACCAACTGGACAAACTCCATATCGTTTTTATACGAATATTTTTTCACTCTTCATTTCTTAATATTTTTCAAATGTTGAATTTTGGCTTTTCCACTGCCAACTTATCTATCTTTGTAATCCATCTGATGATAAGATTTTGATCTTTGAAAAGTCTTGGCTTAAAAATAGAATAATGAACAATTTTATTACCGAATATACCTTGCATTGAACAATTGAAGTTTGAAATAAATCTGGACATTCGTACATGTTTATCACTCTTCTTTCATCTATCTTTATAATTGCTCTATCTCGTATATTGAGCTTAAACCACTTCACTATAGGTTCCATCTACTAAAAGTTTTATTTTAGTTTCATATTTGATTATATATATATATATATATATATATATATATATATATATATATATATATATATATATAAATATATATATTAAAGCAAGGAATATAGACGTTATTGAATTTGGGGGGGGGGGCGTTAATGAAATTGAAAAGTGTAAAAACGAGATGAAAAAACAAAGAAACAATACCTGAAGATACTAAGCCGGCTTTCATAATTTAGTAAACACATCCAGGTCAGCTATTGCTGACCATCTTTTAAATAGCGGCGAATGTGCGTCGGCTTACACTAGTGAGAGGTGTGTTGTCATAAGTAGATCACATTTGCTATTCTAACTTAAAGTCCTGGAGGCAATATATATTAAGTCATTTAAACCCTCTCTTTGTAAACAAAAGGAGTGGCTTTTAGACTAAATGTGATCCACTTGTCACACCCCCCCCCCTCGAATGTTTATTTTTCTTAAATATGTCACTTGTCTTCATTCTACTATTTTAAGTTTTTAGTCGTTACGCTTGAATTATTTCCACCTATTTACTCTGATGAGTGTGGACGAACGCCGGCTTAGTATATGCATGTATTGTTTCGTTTTTGTTTTGTTTTTAATTTCAGTTTTTACACTTTTCAATTTCATTCCACCCCCAAAAATGTCAAAACCCTCTATATTCCTTGCTTTAATAAAATGTTGTATGTAGAACTATCCACTATATATTTGCTATTGAATCGACCTATGACAACAAATTTAACATTTATTTCTTCGTTGTTTTGCAGGTAAGTGAAATAGTCTCCTCTGTTTTATATGGTAAGTAATGAATTGTTTTTTACCAACCGCACCTGCTAGGATTATATTCGCACTAACGAAATATTCGATATACTTTTTATATATTTTTTTTTACTCGATTTTTCTTTTGTATTCTTTGTTATACTCCGGCCGTCCCGGTATGGCACAAATCAAACCCCGCTGATGACCAATTAATGTGGGAGTGTTTTTTTAAGGCGCCCTACAAACTGTGTATATACGAACAGCACACTTAGAGCATGGTATAAACATGTTCAAATATGAAGAAACTCTGGCAGAGACAATTTTACAGACTGACTTGATTCGGCAGTAAATAATACGAAAAGCGTTGATATGCCGTCAAATAGGAAACAATATGACTGAATCAAGCTTGCAACCCTGTTACCCTCAGATCACCGGGTTTAAGCAAAGTTCAGACTTGTCTATACTTAGATAGTTGAAGTTTATGTATACCAGGTACACTAAGCAAACACTTCATCCTGGTGTATTAATTAATTGAAGTTTAACCAGTGACAAACTCTAGTCCTGTCAGTTGATATCCGTACCACAGCAACATTAACATGGATGCTTATTTCTATTCATGCTGTTTTTTTTTATCTTTCCACGTTTTCTACTGATATTTCTCTCATATTTGCTCTTATTTGTATACATTTTTACTTTGTCTTTTTCACATGTTTCCCCTATATTTCTCAAGCTATCTAGTCATATTGTATCGCCCATGTATATATGAATGTTTGCATTCCTTCATAGTCGAGTTGCCAATCAGTTTCTGGTGTGTTTGTCTATGAGCTGTAGATGGAACAATTTATTACACCTGAAAATACGTATTTTATTAACTTGTATACGGATCTATTTCCTAGAATATATTGTTGTTACGGCTAATATTAGGGAGACACGATTTGTTTAGCAGACGGGGCCCATCTCGTCTGAGTTTTGAACGTCAATTTTTTTAATCTGCAAATTTTGTTATATATAATCACATGACTAAACGAACCAATCATACATCGATTCTCTTAGATTAAACCAAAGCCGCCATTGTAGTAAAATCCTGTCAATATTATATAATAACTCGATATACACATCTATGGTATCGGAATTTCTACAAGTGCAATTAAATATGAACACATACAATATTCCTGTCTAGAACAGTTCGACATTAAACCCAAAACAAAACCAAATCACAAGAACAGTCTTCTCAACAAATAATTCTAACTAAACTTAATTCCACATTAAAATGCATACTAAAGAAAAATACGTAGATAAAAAACAGTATTTTTATAAAGAACGAGCCACGTCTCCGTGAATTCGCATCGTCAACGTTCGGGCAGGTTACGGAAGCACCCGAGAGGTGCCGAAACTATAAACCAATCAGGTCACAACGAGCAGCCGATTACTTATGGAAAACACTAATTTCTGGACCAGTTTCCTAGTTTTAATTTCGCTTGTTTTAAAGGTTCAGTAAAAACAATGTCAGTCCTTGGGATTGCATATCTTCGCCTAACAATGTAAGTATAGGCTAAACTTTAATATGGGCCTATGTTTAGAGCTAAGGTTTGGCCTACTTCTTTATATTGTATGACGTATAATGCAATGGAAGCGTTTTTAACTAAGAAATACTTTTTGTTTATCTTATCAGACTGGAATTTCGTATGGTTGTGTTTGTTATTAAAGAGCATATCAAGTCTAAGAAGAATCAGAACTTAGAAATTCTGTCAAATTCTTATCGGTACCGAACTTCAAGCGCAAAGGTCAAGGCAAAATGATGAGAGACTTCATTGGCTACAATAATAGCCAAGCGGCGCGCATGTATACTAAACAGAACATAAGCGCATAAAGTGTGTCATTCACCTTATTTTACTGTGCCTTTGACATTTGTCCGAAGTTTCCTTAAATTATATCAGTTCTAAGTTAGAGCATGCCCCATATTTTTCCAAGTTTACTGAGGCTTTACACACACAAACTGCAGCGAAAACATAACCTCCTTCGCCAAGCTAATAACACAATATAAACAACAATGTGATTTATTGCCTCACCATCCTTCTGGGAAACGCTAGACTTGACACTGCACAGAAGAACAAACATTTTTCCAGAAACATATTCCAATGAAATAAGGCATCAAACACTTTATTCGCCGGAAGCCGCACCAAAAAACATTGCATTTATATTTTATTACTTTGTAGTATTCTCTGCATACTTTCTTTTGTATCTTTGTTTAAATATAAAAAACCCTTTCTGTATTTCTCTCTGTCTGTCTTCTTTTTTTTAACATAATTGACCCCAAACAAGGCAGACCGCCACTGTAGACGTAATGGACTACTGAGAAAAAGAGTGTGATTTTTAGGGGGGGGGGTCAACCTAATTTTATTTCTCGTGTCGTTTTCTCCTATTCTATTAATTATTTTTTCTTTGCTATTCAACATTTTTCTGAAAATTAATATCCTGATTTTTCATAGGTCTTTCTTTCTCTCTCTCTCTCTCTCTCTCTCTCTCTCTCTCTCTCTCGCTCGCTGTCTTACTCTTATTTTATGATTAACGATTTTTAAAATGTCTTATTAGATCCTCCTGTACAGTTTCTTTCCACCATCGACAAAACTCGCTAATCCTCTTATTTTCTACTAATCTTTTTTAATCCTCAAGCTGTTCACTGTTTCATAATCGGTTTCTTTATCCGTTGTTACCCGAAAATAATTGGCTATTGAGAAAAATAACATGACCCCCAAATAAACAATACGGCGTTACAAGTCTTCAGTTTGATACATCTTACAATACTGTTTGACCTAGAAATACTAACTGTCTTAACGAATTGGGACGCAGTAATCACCGCATATAGGGAGCCCATACTAATTTATATACGTTGTAACTTATTAAAAAGAATCATCGTCATCATTAGGATGTTTTATTACTCCTTGAGTTGGACCATCTCCATGGTGTGCTTCCATCTTGTTTTGCCCCTGTGATTAGACGTGGTAACATAGGAACTTGTTGGCTGTCGATATCTTCTATCTACTGGGTTTTGGGTATTTTCCATTACCTCAGAGTTCATTCTGTCGCTGTAGATGTCCACCTGCTGTCACTACATATTGAAAGGTTCTCTGCCTATCTGTGTTAAGCCGTTCGTATGATTGTGATGATGTTGTTTGGTAAAAATTGCTGTCTGCTCTAGCTGTTCCTTTTTCTTTCATGGAGACAGATGTCAAACATAATGTGTTTCATTTTGCATTGTGTCACTTAGCTTTTCTATGGCTGCATTATTAAGTGCTTATTTTTTGCTGCTACATCAAGAAACGTGCGATATGTATTCTGCCGAACACTTTCTGCTTAATATTCACAGAGTACTTTCTATTCTTCATGTGTTGTCTAATTTCGAAATAGCTGTCTATCTAACCGCAATTCGCTATTTGATTTCAGGCGTGATTTTTAAATAGTAGACTATACTAACTTATTAGAAATTACTTATTGATGAACGTTGTTATATAAAAACTAGCGGGAAACTCAACGGTTGCTTACTTATCACTTTCTTCTACTTGTTAGAGTAAAATAAACGTCAGCTAAATATGTTTTAAACCAACGAATACAATAATGTTTTGTTTTTTTGAATCTTTTAAAAATGTTATTTCAATTGTTATATATTAAATGGTCTATTTCATGCCCTAAAAAGAATTTTCATTAACCCTAACTCCAACTCCAACTCCAACCCCAACCCACACCCCAACCCACACCTCAACCCCAACCCACACCTCAACCCTAACCCTACACCAACGAATACAATAATGTTTTTTATTTCTTTGAATCTTTTTAAAATGTTATTTCAATCTTTATATAATAAATGGTCTCTTTCATGCCCTAAAAAGAATTCTCATTAACTCTTACCCTAACCCTAACCCTAACCTAACCCTAACCTAATCCTAAACCTAACCCTAACCCTAAACCTAAACCTAAAACTAAACCTAACCCTAACCTCAACCCCAACCCATACCCCAACTCCAACAAAACCATAAACCCAACCCTAACCGAACCCTATCCATAACTCCTAACCCCAACCCCAACCATAACCGTTACCCTAAACCTTACCCTTACCCTAAACCTTACCCTTACCCTTACCCTAACCCTTTAAATAAATAAAACGATATAATTTTTAAATCGAATGTATGATTCATATTATGACGATTTATTCAAGTTTAGAACAATTTATTTTCAAATTTGTAAAATCTCAATGTTTATTTTGGTGACCGAACGATCGTCATTATATTGGTAAATTGTTAGATGGGTGATACTATATATAAACGTATTGTATTTTAGTTTAGTGAAAAAGATTTAGAAAATAATTACGTTAAAAGCTTTATTGTACTACTTTTTATAAGAGGTACATGTTGTTCCATCTTTCAATATGTGGTTTACATATCGCGTATCATTTATATTTCAAGGCTCGTTTCGATAACTCTTTCATTCACAGCATGTTGTTCATGTTTGAAGACTAACGTTGGAAGTACCCCTATAATAAATATATGTTTAATGGAAACGTGGATGAGGGTGAAGTGTGGGACCTAATACATTGCTTGGCACGAGGTCTGTAATGCTGGTAAGGCGCAAATGATCTACCACCGGGAATTATAGCAGGAAAAGCGTCTTATATTTGCTGACCTATAATCAGAGTATATACAATCCGTCCAATGTAAATATCATTATTTTTTTCGTATTATCTTTATTAATCAAGTTAATAACGTTTAGATAGAAATTCCGGTTTGATCACCGAAGTTAAGGAACGTTTAACCTGATCATTATTAGATGGGTGACGATTTGGAAATAGCGTGTGTTACGTAAGTGGACGACGTTTCTATGTTTAAAAACTAAACTGGCCAATACCTCGACGGAGACCAATTTTTATAAACTTGGATTCTGCTTTAAACAATATTCAAAGGAGGATGCTCGATTATGACTTCCGCAAAGGAGGTAATGTTTTCACTTTACTTTGGTGGTTTCTTACTAAGTGTGCTTTATTGTGTACAGCGTAGAATCAACGTGACTAGACTAATTGTCAGTAAACTTAGTCTAGATATCACACAGTCTAAATTAGAACTGACCTTTTTTTCTTTTCTTTTTTTAACGTAGTTTACCCCTAACAAGGCAGGCCGCCACTGTAGACGTAATGGGGCTACTGAGAAGAAAGAAAAAGGAAGAAGGTGTGGGGGAGGTCAACCTAAACTGGGATCTGCGCAGCGAGATGTCTGTTTACATTAATTTTAAATTTCTGCATGTCAGTACTGTCGGGGAAACGGGGGGGCAGGGAGGGAGTTCCAGAGGCCAGCAGCACGAGGAAAGAAGCTATTTGAGTAGAGATCTCTGCAGCATCTGGGGACCTCTACAGTGAATGGATGGGATTTAGTTGATTGTCGAATTGGTTTAGTGAATTTACGTCGAGGGGGACACCAGAGTAGCCAATTCATCGGAGCATAATCCATAGAAGTATTTGTAAAACAAGCACAAGGATGCTACATTGCGGCGATGGGACAGGGTCTGGAGCTTGGTTCACAGTGAGGGACCTATTAGGTTGGCGACTTTTTTGAACCTTGTCAAGGAGGGAGAGAGTAGTAGATGATGCACCAGCCCAGATGTGGCAACAATACTCCATGCATGAACGGATGGTGGCTTTGTAGAGATACGGGATAATGTCAGGTGTGAGGAATTTACTAGCACGGTAGACGGAGCCAACCTTCTTTGCGGCAGCTTTGGGATAGTTATGTCAAGGATCAAAGTCACGATGACGGTTCATATAAAAGTCACACTTGTAGCGCTTACTTTGGTTCTGTTTCTGGTAATGATTCGCTACTAGGCCTATACTGTAACCAATGGAATCCCGCACATTGTATTACAATGTGCTTGACCGTTCAATTTGACCTCGGATAATTCGGCAATGGTCGGAATTTTGACTAGATTTCAACTTCCGACTTTTTCAAATGTGTTGTGTTGATCCGATGCTTTTTAATCACAGTAACCGCCATGCAAAATGTCACCCTGAATAATTTTCGAGTAATCAACATTTCTACGGAATAACTTACGAAACAAATCATACAATATGAAGAAGGAGGACTTAGCTAAGAGTTATGTTGTCAGGTAGGTGAATGCAGTCGAACGACTCAGTAATGTTCTTGTGTTGCATACCTTACTTTTCTCCCTCGCTTGTGAAGGGTTGGTCGTGTCGTCCAGTGATGGTCGTCTCAGTCGATGAATTCTTTCTTCTCTGCCGTCGTCTGTTGTCTGCAATAAAAGCCATGTTCTGCACTCCGAAGACGAACTCTGCTTTTAAATTTAATTCATTTTATTCAAGCGTTGTTATTTCATCTGGGGGAAATTCCCCACGCCGAGAGAGACTAAGAGAGCAAATCCCACGTTATCGTAGTTAGTTATTAATGTTTTCTTAACTATTCCTAGAGAGGGGGAAATGATACTCGCGCTTGTCTTCTCTGAAGGGAAATATTCCTTATCTTTACATTACATGTCCTCTCAGTTCGCTTTTCGAATCAGACTGACTAACAACTCGCTTCTCACGAGAGCGAGTGACGTCACAGATCCCTTTGTTTCCCACACAAGGCCCGCGAAGTCACAGAGCCTCTCGCAGGTGTAGACTAATCCTTGATCTGGGGTCTCGTCACACGTAACATTGTCACGTCTGCCAGCACCGACTGTGAGAACAAGTCCTGTTCTGCACTCGACTGCCCCGCGTTAATTCGCGCAAGTCAAACCCGATCTCCACCAAATCCGTCCATTCCCATAGGGCCATTATCTAACACTTGTTCGTATATGATCTTGGTATAGAAATGGAAGTAAAAATGTAACAAAGGTATGGAAATACAAACAGATATTTCGTCTTTTTTACAGATATTGATTTCGTTATGAATCTGTTACGTCAACATGAGAATGCTGACTGCGAGAGAAATGAAAAATAGCCGACTTTCTTTTCGTCATAATTCTGTTTCTTCTGTTAAAACAAGAAAAGAAAGAATCGATCGACGCTGCGAATCGAGATCTCGTTTAATTGAACGCATTTTTATCCAATTGACAGCTTTTCCAGCCAAATAAGTTAATAAGCAAAAGGTGTACGATGTAATATAAAAAAGAAATTTATTTAACGATCTGATATCGACATTTGATATAGATTACTGATATCCCGTACTCTCATTAATATTAAGCTTTACAACACAACTATGATATGCGTATCACATTGTGTAGGGGTATACATAAGAATATATATATATATATATATATATATATATATATATATATATATATATATATATATATATATATATATATATATATATATATATATATATATACAGAGAGAGAGAGGGGGATATAAATATATATATATATATATAGAGAGAGAGAGAGAGAGAGACAGACAGACAGACAGAGAGAGAGAAGGATATATATATATATATATATAGAGAGAGAGAGAGAGAGGGATATATATACAGAGTGGGAGAGAGAGAGGGGGGATATATATATATAGAGAGAGAGAGAGGGGGAGAGAAAGGGGAGTATATATATATATATATATATATAGAGAGAGAGAGAGAGAGAGAGAGAGAGAAGGAGAGATATATATAGAGAGAGGAGGATATATATATATATAGAGAGAGAGAGAGGGAGATATATATATATATAGAGAGAGGAGGATATATATATATATATATATATATATATATATATAGAGAGAGAGAGAGAGAGAGAGAGAGAGGGGGAGATATATATAGAGAGAGGAGGATATATATATATATATAGAGAGAGAGGGAGATATATATATAGAGAGAGAGGAGGATATATATATATATATATATATATATAGAGAGAGAGAGAGAGAGAGAGGGATATATATATATAGAGAGAGAGAGAGGAGGATATATATATATATATAGAGAGAGAGAGAGAGAGAGAGATAAAGAGAGAGATAAAGAGAGAGCGTAATTGATAAAGACAGAGAGAGAGCGAGAGAAATTTATAAGTAGATATATAGGTATCTGCATTTGTTTATATAATTGTATTATCTGATTCACTCTTAAACTAATTCACTGATCATTATGAATTCGGGAAGAAAGCAGCTTGAGTAAAGGATTCTATTGTGGCCATATTCAGCTTAATTTAGTTTTATGTAAAGAGGGGTTTGCAGCTCTTCGTGAAAATGCAGGTATCACTGATTGTTGTTGAATTAGGATTAAATGGATTTGGTTAATAAATATTCCTTAAATCTCAGTTTCTTAAGAATATTTTTTAAAGTTTTCGAGAGCATAATATGGACACAACCTTCTATTTAAAAATTAAAATATGTCAGATTTTCATAAAATATGTTTTTGTTATTTACGTACTTCAACTGTTGTGTAATGTTTCAACCTTCTAACCCTAACGATAATCTTAACACTAACCCTAACCATAATCCTAACCCTAACACTAACACTAACACTAACTGTAACCCTAGCACTAGCACTAACCCTGACTCTAACCCAAACCCAAACCCTAACACTAACCCTAACTCTAACCCAAACCTAACCCTAACCCTAACCCTAACCCTAACCCTAACTCTAACCCTAACCTTAACCCTAACTCTAACCCTAACTCTAACCCTAACCTTAACCTTAACTCTAACCCTAACCTTTACCCTAACTCTAACCCTAACCGTAACCCTAACTCTAACCCTAGTACTAACCCTAACCATAACCATAACACTAACTTTAACCCACACCCTAACTTTAACCCTAACCTTAACCCTAACTCTAACCCTAACTCCCTATACATGAGTAAAATATCAACTTGTGATTAATTAATCGTATAAACAAAAAAAATGTTAAGTATTTCGTTTTGACATTAACTAACCCAGAACGTATGGATGTGCCTTTTAACATAAAAGACACAAGAAATGAAACTAAAAGTAACCAAGTTCGTTCTTTCATTTTATTGCTCTTAGATTATAAGAAAAATGTTTAGTTGAGTAATAGAAATGTTTATGAACTACCCAGAATATGCCCCGTCAAGTCGCATAGTTTTACTAGTATATATACTCTAAGTGACCAGCCGATTGTGAACATTCCTGTTGACCTACTATACTCACCTCCCAAAGGCAAAAGTAATACTTCGAAGGGTGGCCTCATGACAATAGAATAGATAACACGCTATTTATTTCCACAAAAATGAGATAATGCTTAGAAGGTGGTGGTTATGACCATAGAACAAATACTAAATCTCCATTAGTTATAGAAGTGCAATAGTATATTAATCGAAGTGATAGTATTGTTTTCGGATTCAGCCAGACAGACACGAAATCTCCATTATGAATAGATAACAATTTTCGACAAATCAAAGACATATAACAGTTCAGTCAGCA
This sequence comes from Sepiola atlantica, assembly GCA_963556195.1. Classification (NCBI taxonomy): domain Eukaryota; kingdom Metazoa; phylum Mollusca; class Cephalopoda; order Sepiida; family Sepiolidae; genus Sepiola; species Sepiola atlantica. The sequence goes on along the minus strand of OY744541.1, from coordinate 11,854,418 downwards.
CTGTTTTCAAAACTGCGAAAGCGATCTTTGTTGGGAAAGGAAGACGGATATTTATATTTACTGTTATCTCTATTTCAGTGTGTATCCTCAGCAGACCTACTCTCTGGGCTTCTTCGAGATATGTTGGTCTGAGGGAGCAAAATGAAAACATTAACATCATTTAAATAGTTTGCCCCGTAAGCCTCAGTATGGTTATCAAATTCAAAATATTTCGGCAACTATGTTCTCCGGGCTTCTTTGACGGCATTTATTTCGTAGGAAACGAATGAAGAATATTTAGATTATGTGCATATTTCATACTTTAAATTTCTACAGTGCTTTTTAAATTCCAAATGTTTCGGCAGCTGAGCTCTCTGGGCTTCTTAAGTTGCCTTATTACGTAGGGAACAAATGAGAAATGTTAGTATTTACATCTGCTGGTGTTTTATCTTCCTTGTTTCTACCATACATACCACACATCGGCGGTTGTATTCCCAGGCCTACTTCAAGTACATTTTGTTGTACTCTGTGACCTTTCGGGAATTTGGAACTAAGCTCGGCGTCTAATCCGGCGTGGATATATTGTTAACATTCCGCGTTTCATGCTTTTGGATATGGCATTTAATTCTGTACGTTCTTGATTAGTTTCGTTCATCTAAAATTGTGCTAAAACTTCAGGTGTGAGAACATTTAGAATATCTCTGAACAACTACTTTTATTCAATAGGCGACGTGCACAGGAAGACGATCTTCAAGTAATTAATAGGGTTTAGTCATAACATTATTTGCTAATACACATTTCACATTGTGATTAAAGTTAACGAAAGTTCCGAGAGTGAATCGACCGCTGTGATGATACCAGAATGTGAAGAATACAAATAACAACGCCGCAACTTTGATATATCGTGAAAAGGCGAATATTGGCAGCTTCGGTAAACAGAAAAGTTGTCACATTTGTCTGCTTGTAATTCCCAGGATGTACGCGCTTTTCTACAGACCAATTTACGGGGACACGAGCCACAATTAGTTTACAGGTGAAAATATGTCTCATCTATAATGATTTAGGTCGAGACGTGTGTTCTCATGAGAATCGAACAACAAAAAAAAACATTGTATAAAGCAAATAATTCCATCGATAGAATCTTGTCTATTTTTCATAGGAAATGTAACGCCATGACTTGACATGTCTGCAGGAAAGTGTTATATTTAGAACCTCCGGGAATAAATACATGTGCAACTTGATAAGGAACGAATACATGAGATTTTACAAGTTATCTGACATTGGGTAGATCGTTCTCAGTTCGCGCTATATTTCTATTAGATATCTCGGATCATCTAATATTTCTTTAGCTGCTCAGGGTATACATTAAATTGATCACTTCTAAATACTCGGAAGGGTATCGACTACCGCAGAAAATAAAAACAAAAGCAAAAAAATGTAAAATAACAATCTGAAACATGTTTGAATTTTTTTTTAGATGAGGATTGATAATTTTTATTATTTTGCTTATTCGGACTAGTGTTCTCATCTTGGATGTTATTTTTACACCGTCTTGACCGGAAGTGCTGATGACGTTCCACGTTCGACATAATTCTCAATTTAAAAAAATATACACCCGAAGAAGGTGGGAGATTGCATCGACTGAAACGTTGTGAAGATAACAACAAAAACGAAGAATAGTTATCAGAATAATGTATTACTATTTAAGAGTTTGTATCTGTCTGTCTGAAGCCGAAACTATACTATTACTTTTATTAATTGTACTATTGTACTGCCTTTAATTATTCAATTTTGGTGGAGGTAGTTTATGTTATGTTATGTTGGCATGAGAGCATCCTGCCAGGCATTACCTACTTCTTATAGCGTAGTATAGTATCTGTTGTTTTTTAGACATTTCTCCCAGGTGTTTCTTTTTTCTTTTGAAGACAATAATATCGTATATGCTTGCTCGTCATGATACCATCCTCCCATGCATAAGCTCTTCTGTTCTTTGGAGAGGTGGGGGCGTAGTACCTGTACAATAGTCATACTATCATCTTACCAAGGATTATTCATTCCTTTTTGGGGGAGGGTAGTGTAGTATCAGTTCTGTTTTCACGATAATATGCTCCCAGGCATTGTCTCTTCTTTTTTAGCATATTCATGTATATAATATGTTTTCATGAGACCATCTTGACAGGCATTACTAGCTGATGTTGATTGTAGTGTAGTATTTGTTCTGATGTCATGAGACTGTCCTCCCAAGCATTGCTTTCTTCTATGGTAAGAGTATCCAGCTTAGCACTGTTACTTGAGGACACATCACTAGAAGAAGATGTAATATTCCTAGTATGAGCCAGTGTATAGCCGTGTCGAGGGGATCTTATTTCGGTTTCAAATACTACCTCATTGTTAATATTTGGCCAGGCTTTATTTGTAGGGCGAAGTATCCTCATGGCAGGTGGTCCTAACCCTAACTCTTTTACAGAGAGACCGAAGACACGCAACGATCCTGTGTAGTATAGTTAGGTACAAGGCAACTTTTTATCTTACTCCCACAAGTAAGATGTGACCCAAGGGCGGGTCGGGAAAGTGGGGCTTAAAAATTGCTTGCGCAGCCCCATCGGTATTCCCCGGTAGGGGCGCCTCAGGCAGTAAGTAATAAACTTACTCCTCCCCAAAGAGGGGAGGCGAAGCCTGGGCGGGTGGACCTCCTAGAACTGCACAGGACAGACCCATAGACCCGTGTAAATCAAGCCCCGAAGGCCAAGACAATACCAGTCTATTGGGTGCAGTAGCCATCGGAACAGATACTACACTGATCTTGACCAAAAGGTCAATAAGAGTAGGTGTGTAGTAGATAACTAAAACTCTCCCATAGGTAATTCAAACTCTCTCTATATATATATATTTTTCAATTTTCTTATCTTTTTGTTTTTTATCTGAGGATGGGCATCCTACCGAATGCCAGACATTCACCCGCTATTTCAGACACTTAGGCCTAGAGATTGTTTTTTTAAGATTCTAACCGTCCCTATAAGTGTAATTGTTTGTATCGTCAGGTATTTTTTAAAATGCTTTTTCATTAGTCCGTTTTCTCATATATATATATATATATATATATATATATATATATATATATATATATATATATATATATATATATATATATAAATATATATATATATATATAAATATATATATATATATATATAAATATATATATATAAATATATATATATATATATAAATATATATATATATATAAATATATATATATATATATAAATATATATATATATATATATATATATATATATATATATATATATATATATATATATATATATAGAAGTGAGGATACCAACATTTGTAAAAAAGTTTTTTCAACCATTGTTTGTTATTTTATTATTTTTTCATTTCATAATTTTGTGATTTTATAACACGTTTCGAGCTTTTCTTGCTTGCTCTCTTCAGATATATATTCCACTTGAAAAAATGTTTTATTTTAAAAATTATTTGAAGCAAGTTTGGCAGTGTTTACTATGCATTTATTTATTCTCTCGCTGTTTTGGGTATGGGGTAGGATTAGGGTTACGATTAAGGTTTAGGATTAGGGTTTAGGTTAGGGTTATACATAAATAATTACTGCTCACTAACAAAAAAAAGGATTTCCTTGTAAATGTAAGTGAAACTAAGCAACAAGCTCCGAGTAATCTCCCTGCCCTTCCATTGGTTTCTTGCATGGCGCTTTCCTTCTCAGTATTTACATACACCAGATACATCACAACGATTTAGATTTTATTTATCTTCCTCCCACAAGGTAATATGTGACACAAGGTCGGGAAAGTGGGATTTGAAAAGCCAGCGCCCGAGAAAGTGAGCACTTTGGCCTGCAAAAAATGCCTGGGCAGCCCCGTCGGCATTCCCCGGTTGGGGCGCCTCAGGAAGTAAGCTATAAACTTACTCCTCCCCAAAGAGGGGAGGAAAAGCCTGGGAGGGTGGACCTCCTAGAACTGCACAGGAGTGACCCATAGACCGGTGTAAATCAAGCCCCGAAGGCCAAGACGATACCGGTCTATAGGGTGTAGTATCCATCGGAACAGATACCAACGATTTAGATGCCAGCGCGATTTTTGGGTCCACAGTGAAAAAAAATATCAGGATTATTATCATTATCAGGATTATTATCCTTATTATTATCATTATCATTATTATTATCCTTATTATTATCATTATAATTATCATTATCATTATTATTATCATTATCATTATCATTATCGTGATTTCGATATTGGTTTCTTTTAGTTCAGATGTTGTTAAAACAAAGAGGACTAACTTTGTCGGCAACTTCTTATAAATGTTAATAAAATCATTTTAGTCTGAACACTCAATGAAGGGCAATACAGCCGTACTGAGAGATGTTCAAAGTACCCATTGAGTAGTCATTATTGGAACATGTGTCTAATTAGGCAATTCTAAATCGAGGCTCTTGTACTGGCACAAAGTTAATCTAGTCGCGTCTAAATAAAAGGCCACCATGCTTCATTTCATTTAACTCAATATAGACTTCCGATATCAAAATAGCCCCGTTCCCGTGATTTAATTTCAGTAGCAAAAGAGAAAAAAACTAGAGTGATCTCGAAGATCAAACAACTCGTCTGATATTCATATTTGCTTTTGCTTCATTTCTTTTGATCTTAATTTATCTCAAAAAATATCAATACTAGTTATTTGTTATTTACAAAGGTTTGATGTATTTTATAGTTTTCAAACGAATCAATTACACTATTACTTGGTTAGTTATAGTTTTCTGTATTTGTATCATTATGTATATGTGTATTTAGCTTTATTTAAAAATATATAACAATTAAAAATACATACATATATATATATATATATATATATATATATATATATATAAATGTGAGTTCGTAATCCGAGGCAGGAGCAATGCGATATAGGTACCGGAAGGTGGAACAGATGAACAATAATAAATGAGTAGAGAAAATATGAATGGAATCTCAAATCCAAATCAATTTATTAATATTTCACGGTTTAAATACCAAAATAGTAAATAGAAAAAAAGGTCAATGCGTTCGGGGTTGAAAGAGGGGGGGAACTAAAATTTTACTATTGCTAATCATGTTACTAAATTTACTTGTATTATACTTGTGTTTCTTAATTTTAATTTCATTTTTAGATTCAATTTACCTATTTTTCTCCGTAACTTTTATTGCATAAAGAGTAAACAAGTTTTATCTCAGCTGATACCCCATTGCCAGTCTATATCTTATTTGTGCTAAATTGTGAGAGGGAAACATACCTTCAATTTTTGTACCGTCTGATAAGTGTGCAGTGAACTTATTCTGTCTACATATGTACATGCATGTAAATATATATATATATATATATATATATATATATATATATATTTATGTATATATTGAGGATTTTTTTTATTTTACCTGCGGAGGCTCGGAAATACCCGACTAGTAGACGGACGCAGGCTATCCTCTCTCGGAATGTTCGACTCGTAGACCTTGTCAGGTCATCCATCTAAGAGAAGGAAAACTCTGACAATAAAACCTTACTACTAACCATTTACGTATTGGCAGCAAACTGTTGGCGAGGGAGGCCTCCTTAGTATTGATCGACAACCTTCCTAGAGCTGGAATCTCGAACAAAGTATCCGATTTGCAAACCTATAATTGCTTAAGGAGTAGATGGGCTCTGCCTATCGCCCGGCCCTTGCACTCCTTCTTTGTCTATTAGCCAGGCGTAGAGGTGCAAGTACTGGGAATCCTCTAAAGAAGCCTGGTACTTGGCCTTGTTTCTTGACTAGGGCAATGAACGCCGTCTCTCTTTCTCTCTATCCGGACAACTTGGGGAAAGTGTTTTGCCATAGAGTCTTACATGGATAGACTGGGTTGCTCTTATTCCGACAGGTTGAGGGTACAGGTTAGACAGCTTGTCTGGCTGCTGTTTCCAACTGGTAGTTAGGATCCCAAACTCTTAGGTAGCGCTAAGAACGGCTGCTCCGTCAACAGTTGCATAATATCGTGGGTAACTGTACGTGCCATGTCGCGCATGGAAAGGGGCACTATAATTATCCCCGGTGGGCTTTCCCGAGGCCACAACCCCTATGGACCAAGTCACGACTAATGGACTGGTTGTGTGAGCTTTTTAGCACCTAACAAGCACCCATTTTGCCCTCCCCACTCTTACTCAAAACAAACATGAATTTACAAAATAAAAAAACAAGCCTAAACCAGACACCCAACAAAAAAACATCTTCGCCTCCGCCTTTGAGGCTCGCATTCACAAATATCCGGGGGCTTAGAACCAACATTAACGACGTAGACACTTTTCTCTTGACAAACTCCCCGGATATCTTAGCTCTAAGTGAAATAAACCTTTAATCCTCAATTCCCTCTCACCACTTTGACATGACTGATTACCTTCCACTCTACCGTAAGGACTCTGACAAACATATGCATAGGTTAGAGTTTATGTTCGGAACACCCTCCCCTTTACTAGAGAATATAGGTTAGAATCAGATGACCAAGCCTACATGTGCTTTAGATTGACCTTATATCACAGAGTTAGTTACTTATATTTCTTATATCGTTCTCCTTCGACCCAGGACTGTTCACTACATGACTCTGTCTCTGAAAGCTTAGATAGAGCACTCTTACTTGACTCAAATGCCCAAAAACATGTATTTGGGGATTTTAATGCACACCAGCGTGACTGGTTCGAATTCTCCAGCGTTACTGATGCAGCTGGGAACTCTACCTTTAATTTCTCCTCAGCTCACGAACTCTCACAGGTTGTCACTTTTCCGACCCGCCTTCCGAATCGCGCGGACCAGCAAGCCTAACTTATCGACCTGTTTTTGATCTCACTACCTGAGGCTTGTGTAGCCCGCCTGAAAACTCTGATCACGTTGTGGGAATGATACTTATCACCTTAAAAACTCGTCAAAAAGCCGAGGGCCGTTGCTTAAAACGACGAGAAACTATGAGCAGATGATTTTGAATCCCTCACATCAGCGACACCCCATGGGGTGTAACCTTCTCACTCCCTGCTGATCAGTGTGCAAATGAGCTAACCGAATGGGTCAAAGCAGGCATTGATGATTATGTCCCCACGCGAAAATTCTTCAGCAAACCCCACTCTCCTCAATGGTTCACCTCAGAATGTGCAGCTGCTATTGCTGAGAGGCAGTAGGCATTCCGAAAATTCGTCCGCAATAAGTCAACTGCGAACAGACAAAAATTTGTAGAGGCAAGAAATGATTGCAAAGTTGAGATAGATGAAGCAAAGAGGAGGTATACAGAGATAACCAAAAAACGCATTCAGTCACAGAAACTAGGTACTCGTTATTTCTGGAAAATTTACAATAGTGTGATGAACAATGGACAATCGACAATTCTCCTGCTATCAAATCACAATGATGTTGTTTGCACGGCAACTGATTAGGCTGAACTACTTGCTCAGCATTTCGCTTTAAACAACACTCTGTACTCGGCAACCAACCCCCTCCCTAAATTCCCATTGCGGACTGAAGCCACACTTGAGAACCTGGTCATCACCCCGTCTCAAGTGAGAGACATTATAAAAAACCTTGACACTTCCAATGCCTGTGGGGTTGATCTTATACCAGTAATAGTAATAAATAAATGCTCTGCTGAGCTGCCCCCTGTCCTTTCAAAACTATACAACAAATGCCTTACTGAATCTTGCTTCTCTGATAGTTGTAACAGTTCGTCTGTTGTACTAGTCTTCAAGAATTCTGGAGATAGAACTGATCCTCTAAACTACCGCCTAATCAGTCTACTCCCGATCTTTGCTAAAATCTTTGAATCATTAATCAATCTAGCGATAGTCGGGCACCTAGTTAAATTTAAACTTCTTTCTGATCATCAATACGGATTCAGACAAGCACGATCTACTGCAGATATCCTAACGGTCATCTCTGAACGCATATACCATACACTGGGCAAGGCAGGTGAAGCTAGGGCGGTAGCGCTCGATATATCCAAGGCCTTTGAAAAGGTCTGTCATGAAGGGCTTCTCATAAAACTGCACTCATATGGCATTAGTGGACAAATATTTAATATAATTAAACCCTTTCTAACAAAACGACAGAGCCAGGTTGTACTCGATGGTTGTTCTTCTAGGCAACATGGCATAAATGCTGGTGTACCCGAGGGATCTATTCTTGGACCACTATTGTTCCTGATTTCATAAATGACCTCCCTGATGCCATTGCGACTGAGATAGGAATTTTTGCTGACAACAGCACGCTTTACTCTCGTCATGTGGGCAAAACCGACGCGCACATATCTGAGGCAATGGCTGAATCCTTAGAAAATGTCTGTAGTGGAATGGAGTCAAAAATGGATGGTAACCTTTAATGCCGCAAAAACAAAGCTTCTTTCCTTCAATAACTACAAGAAACCTCTTCAACCACCGATTGTCATGGCAAATAGAATCCTGCCTGAGAGTTCATCATTCAAACTCCTCGGCCTTACTGTCACAGATATCATGAATTAGAATAAATACATTGAAAAAATTGCGAGGGCTGCTGCAAAGAAGGTGTGCTCGGTCTACTGTGCCAGTAAATTTCTCACACCTAACATTATCCTATATCTCTATAAAGCCACAATCCGCCCATGCATGGAGTATTGTTGCCATATCTGAGCTGGTTAATCATCCGCTAGTCTCTCCCTCTTAGACAAGGTCCAAAAAAGAGTCGCCAATTTGATATGTCCTTCACTATCCACCAAGCTCCAGCCCCTATCCTATCGCCGCAATTACATTAATGGATTATGCTCTGATGAGCTTGCTCCTCTGGTGCCCCCACATCGTAGATTCACTAGACCAACCCGACAATCTGCCTAATCCCATCCATACACTGTGGAGGTGCGCAGATGCCGAAGAACTTTCTATTCCAAAAGCTACTTTTCTCGTGCTGCTGGGCGCTGGAACTCCCTCTCTGCTCCCTACTTTCCTGACGTTACTGACATGCAGAAATTTAAAACTAATGTAAACAGATATCTCGCTGCGCACCTCCCAAATTAGGTCGCCCCCCCCCCCCAAATCTTCACCCTTTGTTTTCTCAGTAGCCCCTTACGTCTACAGTTGTGGCTTGCCTTGTTTGGGGTGAACTATGTTTAAAAATAAAACCGTAAAAGCTGGAGAAATAAGAGATTCTTTTAAAGACGGCGGAGAAACGCACAGAGAACGTTTTTCGCAATGTTCCAGGAAGTCGTTGACGATTTAAATTCAGCAACGCTTTATGGCATCGCAGAATAAAATCGCATTACGTTAAGCATTTTAAAATGTTACCACTGGTTTTGTATGTGATGTTATTAATTTTTGGCTGCTGTGTTTTTATGTAAATAGCTACGAGCATATTAACTAGAATTAATATAAATTAGAGAGAGGACAGTTATGTTTTGTAGAGTTTGGTAAATTGAGTCAGAGTTTACCAGATGCATGGTGAGGTGCCGAGATAGGGTAGTGCTTGTGAGGTTAATGTAGCTATTAGTTTTATCATATATATATATATATATATATATATATATATATGGAATATTGTTGCTACATCTGGGCTGATGCATCATCCACTAGTCTCTCCCTCTTAGACAAGGTCTAAAACAGAGTCGCCAACTTAATAGGTCCCTTTCTATCCACCATGCTCTAGCCCCTGTTCCATCAATACAATGTTACATCTATGTGCCTGTTTTAAAAGTATATCAATTGAATATGTTCCGATGCTCTGATAAACTTGCTGTTCTGGTGCTCACTCGATGTAAATACACTAGACGAATCTGATAAACAGCTAAGCCCCATCCATTCACTGTGGAGGTTCCCAGATGCCGGAGAGTCTTCTACTTCAATAGCTTCTTTTCTCGTGCTGACGGCCTCTGGAACTCTCTACCTGCTCTCTGTCTCCCCTACTCTAGTGACATTCAGAAATTTAAAAGTAATGTAAACAGATATCTCGTTGCACAGCTCACAACTTAGGGTGTAAGTTTAGGGGTTCATATTAATTCTCAGTAGCCCCTTACGTCTACAGTGGCGGCCTGCTTTGTTTGGAGTGAACTATGTCAATATATATATATATATATATATATATATATATATATATATATATATATAAGAAGGAAAGAAATATTGAAAAAGTTAAAAAAGAAGAAGAAATAGAAAAGATCGACAGTTAGCTTATAACACCGATTGGAAACGCTGTGAGTTTAAAAAAAGAAGAAGAAAGAAAGAAAGGATGGACAGTTGGCTTATGAACGCCGGTTGGAGGCGCTGTGAGTTAAAGAAAGAAAAAAGAGAAAAATCGGCAGTTAAGCTTATGAACGCTGTGAGTTGACAAGGAGGATTAATATTTATTTGAAATTGATGTCAACGAATTGAACAACAAAGGAGGAGGAGAAAAAAGGACTAAAAATATATATATATATATATATATATATATATATATGTTTAAAAAATGTTTATGGATTCGTCTACACACTTTAAAATGCAGCAACATTTTTTAAGTAACAGATAAATTTTATTAAACAGACGAACAACACAGGTGAGGAGGACATTTTTCTTTTCTTTTTTAATAACTAATATAAGTTAGCAAACAATTTATACGGAACAAAACTTAGGTTTAGTATATGGAACGTTTATGTTTTTGTCTTTTAAGGGAAGTTGGGTCTGCTCAACTCTGCTGGGAAGCCATGAAATTAAATACTGTCTTGTTTTTAAATTCCCGAAACAGTTGTTCATGGTAAACAACTGATGATCCCTTAAATAATGTTAGAAGCAAACTAATATAATAATTGTAAAAGTTAAATTGACTTACATGAGTGATTTCCACTGAACGACTTGGGACTTAAGGGTTTTTTTTAATATAGTTTTAATGGTTGAGAAACTTCCAAGACTATATATATATATATATATATATATATATATATATATATATATATATATATATATATGTGTGTGTGTGTGTGTGTGTGTGTGTGTGCGCGTGCGGTGTTGCGATCCATATCGACTTCATATAAATTAGTGAAGACGAGTTTGGAAGAATGCGTTTAGATGAGAGGCATATTATTAACGTATTTAATTATTTATATATAGAGAGAGAGCGATATGTAACGGGAAGTAAAGGAGTGGCATGCGCAGTTGACGACGGAAGCGAAGATTCAATTTGCAAATTATGTTTATGTTTTTCTAGGTGAAGACGCAACAATCTGCCTCCGGCTTTTGTTCAAAAGAATCTCTCGTCTAAAAAAAAAAAATGGTTATCCGAGCCAAATTAAACCTATCAATAACGGAACTAATTAAATAATTCAATATATCCAGCATTAAATGATAGCGATCTAATTCATCGTGAATTCAAGAAATTCTGATGAAAATATTCACAGTTAAAAATCATTGAGAACGATGAACAGAAATCATTCAAAATCCGCTTGAAAAAGAGAAAATATTTCGGTTGGATAAGTAAACAGATGCTGCACGGTTAAAGATGAATCCAGCATCTTCATCAGAACACTTATATCATAAATTACCATTTGTTAGCCAATTAACGATATTAATCATGTTATAAATAGTATGATATATTTGTGTTTTTTTTGCCAATATTATCTCTTGATAGAATTATGTGTATTACCCAATCTACCATAATTACCTGGGGATGATTGAAATCGATCGAACGTAATTAGGATAAATTCATTATTTACCTATATGACAAGAACAATTAACAACAGAGTAGGTCTATTGCCGTGAGCAACAACTGTCTTAATGAATATTAATTGACAGTATATAGATATACAGTTTCCGAATTACTGAGACGAGTATTGATAATGTGTAGTTATTGCATAATTCAGACTACAACTCTCATATTAGTTGTTATTTTCACAACGTTTCGACCGATGTAACCACCAACCTTCTTCAATTGCATCTTGTCGAATTAGGACACCTAATAGAGAAACTTGGGAATATTTATGTCAAATTCGGGAAATCTATACATAATTTCGAAACGAACTTTTTATTTAACTCACGGACATGTGGCCTAACAGGTCAGGCGTTGCTTAATAATTAGTTATAATTGACAGCATTCGATCAATTCACCAATAACAGCCTGCAACCGATTCGTAAGAACTCTTTAACTATAGGCCCATAACTCTGTTAAATACAGATTTAAAGAGTTCTTGCCAATGGGGACGGGCGTCTCACTCCTTTTTTCTCACAATAAATGGGATTTCCCCATAACCCACCGTCATCGTAAACAAACGATGACAGGCTCATATAAATCTCTGTCAAGAGTGTTTTGTGTCTTTTTGGTTGTGACATCTTCAAAACAACTGTAAAAGACTTGTGGCTCTAAAAAACGCGCCATTCACCCAAACAATAATATCGCGTTATTGATATTTCAGAATTAAAATTGCGATATGGAATTCTCCAATCTCCACCTTCCAGCCGGCAACTGTCTCCTCGCCTAAGGGTTACTACATGTTGTTATATAAAAAAATAACATATCATTAACACTTCTACATGGTTGATACAATGAGAACCATTTACATCCACCGAATAAATAAAGGGTTCTAGGCGATATTTCGTATAGAGTTCCGAGTTCGATTATAAGGTGACCAAGTTCGAAAAGTTTCCCCTGGAGAGGGTTGATGTCACATCGGCCGAAGAGATATCAATACAACAGCACAGATGGGAATTGTAATCTGAATAATTACAACAATACAAGTAGCGATACACGTTGCGTGGAATATCTGTAGACATATAAGTATTATGTTAGAAAGCTACGACATCTAAGCAAAAATTCACATATATTTCCATGAGAATCTGTGTGTGCAGATATTGGTAAAGACATATCGAAACACTAGAATAGCTTAGTAATCAAATAAATTAAATCAAATTGATTTAGAGTAAAAAATAGTAAAGTGCAACAAGCCATGCGAAAGGACAGTCAGAAGATGTGTACATATATATATATATATATATATATATATATATATATATATAAGGATGAAAAGGAATTAGAAAAGCGACGGAGGCAGATCTTTCTTCAATTCAGTTGCTCAATGCAAGGTATATTTCGCAAAAAAGCAATTTATTCAATTATTTTTTCCTTAAGCCAGGCTTTACAAAGATTAAAATCTTATCATCAGAGGAAATTGCTAGGATAGATAAGTTGGCAAAGGCCAAGATAAACAATTGAGCAACTGAATTGAAAAACGATCTGCTTCCGTCGCTTTTCTAATTCCTTTCCATCCTTCTACCTATCTATCTGCTCTATCCTGTATATTGAGCTGTATACTTTTCACAATAGGTTTTACCTTTCTTAAAAGTTCGCTTTTAGTTCTCCACTTCACACACACCCACACACACACACATATATATATATATATATATATATATAAGAATAATTGTTTGGAGGCGATAACAATGCGTTGTTAAAGTTACACATATACGACATATGGAATCGTAAAAACAAAGTGACAATATTGAAAAGTCTATAATTTTCAAAAAAAAATAGTTGTTTACCAGTGTATCGTTGCCCGTGGTGTTAGGTTGGAGTGTGTCCTTTTTATTATTTTTTTTTTTAATTTTCGAGGGAAGCCCTCATCTTCAGAAATTAAATAAATACAGCCACTCGTGTGTTTATGCCAAAAGCCGACCGTCTGAATGTTTGTCTAAAGCAAGTTTTAACCTGGATATGTATTATATTGTCACTACCTCTTGTAAGCTGTTCCACGGAGCAAACACACGTGCCTTCTAGTATGTATGTATGTATGTA
>OY744541.1:11823135-11835635 GCA_963556195.1 Sepiola atlantica | reverse complement strand
GTTGTGCCGTGGGGTTTTCTTCGATTCTTCGCCTGGAAGTGATCTCTTTCTTGATCGCCTAGTGGTTTAACGTTTTGCAGTGGGTTTTAATGTTCTGAAAATGAACACTCTTGGGTACGACACAAAAGGTGTCGAAGACATTTCGAGAGGTTCAGGAAGGTGTATTTACCTTGAGTAACGCCTGGGAGAGAGTCGCTGTCTTCGACTGGTATTACATTTTGGTTACCTTACTAAACTGCTAACTAGATGGGGTAGATAGGTGGGTTTTGTTTCATCTTCGAGACCCAGTCCTAAACTTTTCCGACTATCATTTTTTTAGCAACCGTCGGCTTTTCTTCCACGACAAATCGTTCTCGACAACTGTTCGCTTCGGCCTCCATAGCGAACTGTCTCTTGTTCCCTTTCGCTTCTATGACGGGACTATTTTTGATTCACTTCTACAACAACAAGTCCTTTGTGTTGTCATGAACGAACATCCCTACATTGTGTCTGACCTTTATTGACCCCAAATCTTTTGAAGTCAGCAAGGCCCTGTCAAACCTATTATTATTTACAAAACGAATCATTCGTGGTAACATACTTAATCATCCAAAATAGATGTCAGTTTAACCTGGACTGAATCGAACAAATTCACCCCGGTCACAATTAATACTAGTTGACCTACACTCTTTTTAGAAATGCAGGGCCACTATAAGCTAACACACACACACACACATATATATATATGCATATGCATACATATATATACATATATATACATATATATATATATACATATATATACATATACACACATATATATATATACATATATATATACATATACATATATATATACATATACACACACATATATATATATACATATACACACATATATATACACATATACACATATATATATATACATATACATATATATACATATACATATATATACATATATATACATATACATATATATATACATATACATATATATATACATACACATATATATATACATATACATATATACATATACATATATATACATACATATATACATATATATATACATATATATATATATGACATATGATTACATTTTACACTATATTATTACTAGCACGAAAGATAGTACGTTTATATAACAGCCACTAGAACACTAATTATGATAGTCAGTGTCCTGTCATAGCTGTTATAATAACAACTTTTATAGTGTGAAGCTGTTTGAGCAAACTCCTGTTCCGTCACATAATCTTGGGGCGTCAAGATTGCGTAATCACATGGCAAGAAACTTTTAGCATTAACTCGTGTGTCAGATAATTATGATGTCGCATCAGGTAATTATGGGGAGTTACAAACTTTCGAAAGGCTATGGCACAGCTTGTTCATCAACCAAAGTTGAATTCATAGAACAGAAATTAGCGTGAGAAATATTTTAGAGCTTGAGATAAAAGTTTTCAGAAATGAGGTTAGCAGGGTAGGGTAAGGATTAGGTTAGAGTCAGGGTTAGGGTTAGGGTTAGGTGGTGAAGGGGAGTTTCAAGAAAATGTTCAATTAAATGTAGTGTTTAATGTCAGTTTAATTAGGAGAAAATGAAAAAAAACACTAAAAGTAAAAATAATGTTAGCTCGTGGCTGTTTTTAAGAGGCTCAAACAGAAAGACTTTCACACGGAGACAATAATGAAGGAAAAGAAGAAAATATTCACAAATAGATCATCTTTGGATTAGACATATTAATGTGTTGAATTATATAAATTTAATAAGAAATCAAGGAAAAAATCGTATGAACATACGTGTAAATTAAATGAATATAAAGTAGCGCGAACCCGTGAAAATGCTACGTAGCTTCTTACATATACTGCTAATAATAATAATAATAATAATAATAATAATAATAATAATAATAATAATAATAATAATAATAACAATAACAATAACAATAATAATAATAATAATAATAATAATAATAATAATACCAGAGTGCAGGAGAAAGAACACAAAAATAAAATATCAAGATCTAAAATTAGAATTAGTCAGAATATGGAAATGTAAAGAAGTAAAGGTGATCCTCGTTGTAATTAGAACGCTTGGAATCATAACGAAAAGCCACCATAAATGACTTAGACAGATTGACGAGACAATGTCTTTTCCAATTCTGCAAAAGGCTTGCCTGTTAGGAACAGCGAAAGTGTTAAGGTACAACTTGAATGTCTAAGGTCAAGGGAAATTGACTTGATGTTCAAAAAAGAAAACTCCAACTAAAAACATCCAAAAGTTGAGACAATTATGAAGAAGAAGAACAAGAACAACAACCACCACCACCACCTTTTGAAATAATAAATGTCTGTCAGGGTCAATACTATTATAAAACAATTACTCTTTCTTTTCCTATAAAATAATTCCCATCGTCAGCTAAGTGTTCTTTAAATAAATAAAACGAATCTCTTTCTCTGCTCTTTTTAAATGATATGAATTTAAGTCTCAATAAAATAAAGAGTATATGTCTTCTTTACGTAAAAGTAAGATAAAAAGACTGTCACTTTTTAAAATTGATTTATTTAACCCGTAAATGCGTTTTGTTTAAAATATGACTCATTCAAACAACATACCTATCTAATCTGATATTCAACGAAAATGTGTCAAACTGCAACTTCTTCCACGTCTGCAACGAGCCTGTTAGAAAGTGTGAGTAGGTATTAGTATGATGTTGTATCAGCACACCTTCCAAACAGCTAATAAGTATCTTCGATGTCAAACCAATCTAAAAAATAAAGCATTTAAAAGTTAAAGAAAATCATTTGCTTTGAATATAAAAATAAATAAAAACCGGTGCTGAATATTGGCCGAATTTACAATATATTTTTTCTTTTCAGTTTCATTTTAATTTTGCTTTGCAAAATGGACTTAACGTTAAAATGTAGTATCTGCTCTAATACTGTACTTAATCTTTTCTACCGTCGGTCAGTGAATGAGAAATCCTTCTAGACTTCAGCAACTTGTGACCCTTCGAAATGTTAAAGCATTTGAACTATTAAATAGTTATTTCTGACTTTAAAATATTTTAGCAAATGTGCATGTATTAAAAGATAGAAAGTTTTCAAATATATTTACATTGAATCATTTTATCAATTGAGCTTAAAAAATTATATATATATATATGTATGTATATATATATATATATGTGTGTGTGTATTGGCGTGGAAACTCAGTCCCACCGTTTTCTCTTTAAAATTTAAACTTAAAACTTGAATAAAAAGATAGCAACTAATTAATCAATCATTATTCCCTCTTGTTGTTTACAAATCTTCTTAACGTTGAAATAGATTTTTAATATCCCGTTAGTTGAAATCAACCCCCCCCCCGCCCACCAAAATGCAAAAAGGTGGAGTTGTCAGAAAATGGTCTATCTTTCTTAACTTGACATTCCATTTTAATAAACAGAAATTAACTTAAATTAACTAAAAAAAGAGTTAGCTGAAAAGAAGACTGTACACCAAAAAACTACGCACATTAAATTAGTTCTATAACAATGCCGAACTGCAACTTGTTTCACATCTGCAACGAGTCTGTTGGCAAGTGTGAGTAGGTATTAGTATGATGTTGTATCAGCAACACCCGCTAAATAGGTCATCAGTATCTTCAATGTCATTGACGAGTGTTAGCAGTGTGTCATCTAACTAATTGAAAGCCTAAACTTTTAAATCTGGCGAGAATCTCGTCAACGAGACCTGCCGAAGCGTGTCGAGGAAGCATATACCGGCAGCGCAGTATCGGTTGCAGAGCGCAAACCAAGGCCAGCGAACCGAAACGGCAAATTGGCCTGGCGCACACCGGTGTCGTCAAAATTTACATTACAAATTTCACTGGCCGAGCGACGTAAAATGTTGTCAAAATTTTCCAGAAGATCGACTTCGTTGTAACATGAAGCACTTCTCAGTGTGAATAGAAGTCTGGGCATCGCAAAACAGT
Source organism: Sepiola atlantica (assembly GCA_963556195.1). Lineage (NCBI taxonomy): Eukaryota > Metazoa > Mollusca > Cephalopoda > Sepiida > Sepiolidae > Sepiola > Sepiola atlantica. The sequence continues at coordinate 11,831,677 of OY744541.1, read as the reverse complement.
TTTGCAGCCGGAACAGTTCCACATGAGCGTCGATCATGCTGAGGCGCTCTGCCATAGACTCTAGCTTTGTAGATTTGTCTTGCAGGGATGCAGTAATTAAACATTAATTTATGATTATCTAGTGTATTGACATTATTTTGATTCTAAAATTGTAGTGGTAGTTTGTTACACATGTAAAAATTTACAACATTATTCATTTTGGTTTAATATTTTTTTATTTCAAAAATTATTTATACAACCTCATAGTATCCCTATGTAACGTTTTTCACTTTTACAAACAAATAGAAAAATAAATCATTTAAGCGTTAAAACTTTACTGTTTTATTCGACGTGACGATAGCGTTTGATTTTGGAACAATTCATTTTAAAATTGGTAAAGTAAATATTATTTAACTTAACGATATTAGATTAATCACTAATCATTATATTTGCTAACCGGACAATCTCATCTTCTTAATGTGGGTGAAAGGTGATAACGTAGTAAAGAGATGAAATATTATTGTGTCCATCTTGCCTTTCGACCACTCGATCTTTGTTCTTTTGATAATGAGAGGTTCCGCTCTCGAAAATTAAAGTTTACCTTTGCCGGAACCTTTTTAAATTGCTTGACAGTAAACTTTTTTTTTCTATTTACTGCTCTGGTATTTAATCTGTTTTAACGTGAAATATTAATAAATTGATTTGAGATTCCATTCATTTTACTCTACTCATTTACTTTTTGTTCATCTGTTCCACCTTCCGATATCTATATCACATTGCTCCTGACTCGGATTACCAACTCACATTTATATTATAATTGAAAGCATGTGGAATATCAAATAGATGAGTCCAATGAAAAATTATGTTCACGATGTATAGTAAATATAATTAACAATCTAGGGGGTTCTTAAAATCAACGTACGAATGTTAAGTATAAAGAACCAGCTTTACATAACCGACGTTGCCCGGGTGTTAATGTGTGTGTGTGTACGCATGAATACATTAATACATAATTTTGATAATTGTATGCAAATATATTTGTTGTATCCATTCAGAAGTTATTAATTATGATACGTATTATTCTAGTTCTTTGATCTTAAATATCCCAATCGGTTGATGAAGATAAAAAAGAGAGCATAACCAAGAAATAAAGAATGTCGCTTTACGTCACTAAAGAACCAGAAAACGAGTGCATATGCCGTAAACCAGGTTCACTACTACTACTACTACTACTACTACTATGACGACGACGCATTTATTAAGTCAATTTTTAAACAGCGTCACTCTATTTATCTTCTCGGCTCTTTGGCTAAGATTAAAGTGTAGTATATGTTCCGATGCATGCTACACCCTATAGCTCGGTATCGTCGGGACTTGATTTACGCCGTCTATGGGTCGGTCCTGTGCAGTTCTAGGAGGTCCACCCACCCAGGCCTTGCCTCCCCTCTTTGGGGAGGAGTAAGTTTATTGCTTACCGCCTGAGGCGCCCCTACCGGGGGAATGCCGACGGGGCTGCCCAGGCATTTTTTAATGGCCAAAGTTCTCACTCTCTCGGGCGCTGGCTTTTCAAATCCCACTTTCCCAACCCGACCTTGGGTCACATCTTACTTGTGGAAGTAAACTAAAAACTGGCCTTGTGCCTAACCTCCTAGAGAGGAGGTACATAAATACTGTATTTATCTTCATAGCCATTTGGCTAAGATCAAAGTGTAGTATCTGTTCCGATGGATGCTACACCCTATAGATCGGTATCGTCTTGCCCTTCGGGGCTTGATTTCCGCCGGTCTATCGGTTTGTCCTGTGCAGTTCTATGAGGTCCACTCTCCCAGGCTTTGCATTCTAACCCTTTGAGAAGGGGTTAATTTATTGCTAATCGCCTGAGGCGCCTCTACCGGGGAATACCGACGGGGCTGCCCAGGCATTTTTTGAGGGTCACAGATGCTCTTCTTCTAGGGTGCTGACTTATAAAATCCCACTTTCCGACCTTGTGTCACATTTTACTTTGTGGGCGGTAGATAAATACCCTCTACTTATCTCTCTACTTTTCTTTATCTCCGCATTCATATAGCTTATTAATAGTTTTCCATTTCTTTATTCAATAAAAGAGTGAATTTGCTGTTCGGACAATCTAATTTTTTGTTAAATGTTTGTTAAAGTGGATAACGTACGTACGAACATGAAATACCTCAGAGTATTATTATATCCATATATAATTAAAATAATTAGAACGCGTCCCGTCGATGTTTTTTTTGTTTGAGTATTCTTATTTACGACATATCACCTTTTTTGTAGGTTATTGAATATCTAATTCAATTATGGTGGTAATTTTCTCGCAATAGCAAATACGTATGGATGAATTTGTCTTTTTATGCGTATACTGTGTGAAGAAATTGTCTCCAAGGTATAGATTATCCTTAGCACAAAGATGGGCGCGCACAGGTATTAGTACTCTCTGTCAAAGTAAACTTGGAATAGTGGCACAACAAACGGATTGCTCCGCACTCCTCACGAATTTAAAACTGTGTCTTCACCAGCGGACCTGTTAAAGGGTTTAGGTAGACAGCGTTTGAATAGTTAATAAGGTTGTGGAGTAAGGTAGACAGAAGACAAAACAGTTTAAAAAAAAGTTAAATAGAACAGAATAATTTCGATGTACAGTGTTTAAGTTGAGTAATAGTTGTTCGATCACCCTCTGTCTAAGTGTCTGCGAAGCTGGTTTGTGTCGTGCCCGGTGGCATTGATTCGATTATATATAAAGCGATATGGAATAGGACTCAGATATGACGTAAATTCATTAGACAAACTCGACAATCAACTAAATCTTATCCATTCACTGTGGAGGCTCCAAGATGTCGGAGAGCCTTGTACTGAAATAGCTTCTTTCCTCGTGCTGCTGGCCTCTGGAACTCCCTCCCTGCTCCCTGTTTCCCCGACAGTACTGACATGCAGAAATTTAAAACTAATGTAAACAGACATCTGGCTGCGCAGATCGCAATTTAGGTTGACATCCCCCCTACCTTTTCCCATTTACTCTTTTCTCAGTAGCCCCTTACGACTACAGTCGCGGCCTGCCTTGTTTGGGGTGAACTATGTTAAAAAAATATATTTTTTAAAAATTGTCACAGGTTTCAAATTGTTTTAATGTACCTTGACAACAAAACGTGAAAATAGATAAACGGAACCATGGTACAACGTGACGAATATAGAAATAGCGAGAAAAAGAGAGAGTTTTCATATAGTATAGAAAATAATAACAGAATAGTTAATGTACGTCGTTTCCGTGTTGTTTAATTAATTGTATTAAGCAACGATCCAGCCAGACAAGCCATCTTAAAAGGGTCACGCATGATTTGGCTGAGTAAACATAATCTCATACTGTATCTAATCATGCAACCAATCATACACATCGCAAGCAAGAGTAATCAGCTTTTTTACAAGTAAACACGATAGTATTTGGATTATTCGGACTACTGTTCTCATCTCGGATTTTATTTTTACAACGTTTCGGCCGATATAACCTCCGATTTTCTCCTGATGCATTTTGTCGAACTAGGGAATATTTACGTCGAATTTAGAAAATCTGTACGAAATTTCGAACATAAACTTTTATTTAAACTACGGGTGTAGCTTCCTAATCTCCTGTAAGCTTTTAGTAATTCGTAATTGGATTTTTAATATCGCCAGCACTAATGATTGAACCTTCAACCTTAAGTAGCTTGAACTAATTATAACTTAGCACTTATATCCGTTACGCTACAAATGTTTTACAAATATTTCAATGGATTGTTCTCCGATGAACTGGTTGCTCTGGTGTACCATTGACGTAAATACACTAGACCAACTCGACAATCAGCTAAATTACACGCATTCGCTGTGGAGGTCCCTAGATGCTGGAGATGCTTCTACTTAGATAACTTCTTTCCTCGTGCTGTCGGTCTAAGATAACACCAAAAACCAACACTCTAATTCCTAGAAGCCCTTTTATGTCTACAGTGGCGGCCTGTCTTGTTTGGGGTGAAATATGTTAAATAAAAAAAAAATTCAAAAGTTAAGACTTTTAACCGGTGATGGCTGACGAAACGGGAGTAAGATACCCACGCGGATTAAATAAAGAATTTCGGTAAAAATTCCGTATAGATTCCCGAGTTCGACAAAATAAACCTGAATGGTGTGAGTATATAAAATCATACATGAGAAAAGCGGTCCTATTAATCCAAATAGAAATGATTGACCCTCATCTAAAAATTCCGAAACTTAAGAGTAGAATTACAGTAGATTCGTATGAATCAGAATTGTACAACTTTGTTGACCGGTTTGATTCTGTTGTCGACAGTCTTGCAGGAGGGACCATGTGCTAGGAGCCAGCATCACTACATAAAAGTAGTGTTATGCAATCGACTGGACTCGAACTTGACACACCGAGGTCGTATCCTTATCCACTTAACCATCTTTAAATCTCCATTCGCCGGACACCTTATCAGCGGACATTCACCAACTGGACAGACCCCATATTTTTTACACGCACACTCTCACTATCCATTACTTCATATTTTTTCAAATTTTGAATTTTGGCTTTTCCACTGCCAACTTATTCATCTATGTAATTCCTCTGATGATAAGATTTTAATCTTTGAAAAGCCTTGGCTTAAAGAAAGAAAAATAAACATGTTTTTACCGAGTACACCTTGCATTGAACAATCGAAGTTGAAATAAATGTTATTCGTACATGTTTATCCCGCTTCTTTCATTTATCTTTATATATATATATATATATATATATATATATATATATATATATATATATATATATGTAAATTATAACTAAAAGGTAAACTTTTAGAGAGTTGGACCTATTGTGAAATAAGGAAAGCTCAATATGCTGGATAGAGCAAACATATGGTACGTCAATGAAAATTGATAAGACCTGCAAATGGAAGCAAATCGATATCTTAAGTTGTTCAAAACAAGGAGCAGTTTAGTTAATAAAAAACATTTATTTTTCTTCTCTTTCATTCCTTAAACCAGGCTCTGAAACTGAATTGAACACGGTTATATCTACACTAACATTAGATATATATTTGTTTACTGGAAGAAATGGGTTTTTGCTATTTTTTTTTTCAGTACAAATGATGATACATTTATAGAGGGCGAATAATTACGAACCAGAAAGGGAATAAGTTCAAACAGGAGAGAGAAAATTAAATGCAGTAAATAAGGCGAATAAAAGAAATGACCGTTCGATGAAAAGGGCACATTTCAACGCAAAGATCTGAGTCTGAAAATCCGGAGATAAACCCAAATTATTTCGTTTCATTAACTGTTTCGGTTTTGATCAAGTTCCCTCGGCTTTTTCCGATTTTCTTTCATCTTGCTAATATTGATCATTTAGAAAAAGAAAGCAAAGATCGATCGGTAATTGTAATCGATCCATTCACCAATGGTCGGAATCATATTGATTAGTCTACTTTAAATATTGACGAGACACAATCCGTAGACGGATAGAGAAGCGTATAATACACACTGAATGGCAAATTGTATCCGCACGTGAATATATATATATATATATATATATATATATATATATATATATATATATATATATGGATTTCGTTATTGCTGATTCCCATGCCCGTTTGAACTTTAAATTTTTTTTAAAAAACTCTTTCAAATTTGAAACCTTGACAGTCCTATCCTGTCAACTTATCAATCATATTTTTCCTCTGATGATAAGATTTTAATCTTTGAAAAGCCTGGTTTAAGGAATGAAAGAGAAGAAAAATAAATGTTTTTTATTAACTAAACTGCTCCTTGTTTTGAACAACTTAAGATATCAATTTGCTTCCATTTGCAGGTCTTATTAATTTTCATTGACGTACCATATTTTTGCTTCATCCAGAATATTGAGCTTTCCTTATTTCACAATAGGTCCAACTCTCTAAAAGTTTACCTTTTAGTTACAATTTACATATATATATATATATATATATATATATATATATATATATAAAGATAAATCAAAGAAGCAGGATAAACATGTACGAATGACAAATGTATTTCAACTTCGATTGTTCAATGCAAGGTGTACTCGGTAAAAACATGTTTATTTTTCTTTCCTTAAGCCAAGGCTTTTCAAAGATTAAAATCTTATCATCAGAGGAATTACATAGATGAATAAGTTGGCAGTGGGAAAGCAAAAATTCAAAATTTTAAAAAATATTAAGTAATGGAGAGTGAGAGTGTGCGTGTAAAAAATATGGGGTCTGTCCAGTTGGTGAATGTCCGCTGATAATGTGTCCGGTGAATGGAGATTTAAAGATGGAAAAAAGGGGTTTCGTGAAGTCAGTGTTGAAAATGTTCAAAAATGAAGTAAATCCAATAGAAAGATGTTTAGCTCAATCGTACATATATATATATATATATATATATATATATATATATATATGATGTATATATTGTAGCCAGACGCTTAGTGTTTAAGTTAAATAGGTGTTACTCTATAATTTCGTAAATCTCGCTTCTCATATTTCGTCCTTTAGTCCTCACATTCAATGATCAATGTTTCTGACAAAGGGGGAATAATTAATGTTATCTTGATCAGAATCTATCCATGTAACACTTATCGTTGGCTAGATTTTAAGATTTAGGTCGTATTTTAGCTCCTTACATCAAGTGACTGACTGCCTTGTCTAGAGTGATTTCCATGAAAAAGAAAATCCAGAGTATTTAAAAATTATGAATAAAAAAGGAAAATTCACTCAACGATATATTCAGTAAAGAGATTCATTTTTAACAGGCGCCTCATCATTTATTAAAGAATAAAGGTTTTCAAGCATATATTGAATTTTCTAGAGCAATGATTCATCAGTAAAATACCCAGAATATATACAAGCATCCGAAATCTTACATTAGAAAATATTTCTGTAGATCGATCTTTTCTGAATCTACATGTGTTTTTATTTCAAAAGAATATGACTACATATTTGATTTTATCAGAGAAATCTCTTTAAAAAATCACAGTTATCTACCCTATCTAACCTTACAAAGTACAAAAAATGTTTTGCTTAGCAACAAAATATGCAAAAGAAATGCTATATTAAAAGCTATTCCCAGTAAAAGAACTTAGATAAGTTTTTTATCGGAGTAACTTCTCTCAGATTTGTTTATTAAAACAATTTTTGTTTTATTTGATTCTATATAGTGAAACTATTTTATTGATTTTAAAGGTTTATAATAGTTTTATAGCTTATATATTTAATCGATTAAATATTGAGATATTTATTTTTTAATTAGCAATATATATATATATATATATATATATATATATATATATATATATACATATATATATATATATATATATATATATATATATATATATATATATGGTCGAGGTTACAAACATCCTGAAATAACCCCAAGTAGCCTTTAATTTTAGTAAAAGTGTATTGTCAATATTCTGGGAATTTTCCTGTTAGTTGAGGTTACAATCATCTTGAAATAACCCCAAGTAGCCTTTAATTTTATATATATATATATATATATATATATATATATATATATATATATATATATATATATATATATATATATATATATATATATATATATATGGTTGAGGTTACAAACATCCTGAAATAACCCCAAGTAGCCTTTAATTTTAGTAAAAGTATATTGTCAATATTCTGGGAATTTTCCTGTTAGTTGAGGTTACAATCATCTTGAAATAACCCCAAGTAGCCTTTAATTTTATATATATATATATATATATATATATATATATATATATATATATATATGGTTGAGGTTACAAACATCCTGAAATAACCCCAATTTTCCTGTTAGTATGCTAAAGTGAGTATTCTCACTTTTCTATGTCTCCATCAATCTTGTTTGCAAGTAAAAATCAGAAAACTGAAACAGTTGTGACAATTCAAAAGGTGTATACTATATTTCGAGGCAACCCTTCTATATATGTGTGTATGTGTGTAGGGAAATACATGTTAATATTTAATAAAAAATATATTCATAGTAATAGGCTTCATCAAGATAAATTAATCTTAATTGTAAAACACCGTCTGAACTTATGAAACTCTAAGGCCTTTAAGCTATGGAAGCAAAGCTTACAACCGCGTGTTTAAGAACTCTTTAATCTCGGAACTTTTGAAGCCTGCCGCTGGCTATAAATGTATCTTAATTTCTAGTAATGTATGTGGTGATTTCGTTGGCCTAATACATTAAGGCGCATGATCGTAATTTTATTCTGAATTAACGAACTGCAAATCACCACTTCCTGAACTGATGAGGACATAAGTCCAAAACAACGTTGTCTGTGAGTAAATACACTTTAATATTTAATAAAAATATTCATAGCATATATATATATAACATTTTTATGTAAATGTTATATATATATATATAACATTTTTATGTAAATGTTATATATATATATATATATATATATATATATATATATATATATATAAAATAAAATATAATAACACGAAATTGCATAATCATCGATGCAATAATTTATTTCAACCTTGTGGTTTTGTCAAGCATCCAA